>MJUU01031721.1:15850-32771 GCA_002080025.1 Modiolus philippinarum | reverse complement strand
TTTTTTTTGATAGAAATTTACTGTCTAAATCAAAATTTTGGCCCATTTAAATTTATGAGGCTTCATTCCGTGTATTGCACTCGTTGTTTTAAAAAAATAACCCTCAAGGTAAGATCAAGGTAAAATTGTCTACAAGTATAGTACCCCTAGAAAGCCCTGAATAAAGGCAAGTAACATGCAAAAATAAACACCACAGCACTTAAAGACTTCCTTCTAGAAACAAGATCAAAGTTGTTTTTCCATTGCCCTCAGGGCAATGTCAAAGTCAAAATGTCTACTAATAAGGTACCCCAAAAAAGCTCTCATAGCAAGGAAGTCACATATCAAATATCAACACCATAGCCCTTTAGATCTCTATTCCAGAATTAAGGTTAATGGTTTTACTGACAACGTTGGCGCTGACGCCAGGGTATTATAACAGCATTCCGGACATGTATTAGGTGAGCTAAAATCTGGGAAAAGAGGACTCAACCTAGAACAAAAAAAGCTATCTCCCCTTCAAAACAATGTACAGGGATGTGTTAGAAGATGCTCTAATAACAAACTGCCTCAGACTTTTCGCTTCATAAAGATCCCTGCAATAGTTCGAAAAGTAAAAACATGAGAAATATCCACACAAGTCATGCATTTGAGCTCCTTCATATAGCCAATTTCAATGATAACTTATTTCTCGGGCATTTATTATAAAACACGCTACAGTATCTACTTCTGGTTGGGCATGTGCAAGCTACAACGACCTGTTCTAGTCAAGTTATGGCCAATTGCAGTCACACTACTCTGGTGATGTTGTTTTCAGGCAACAAACATACCTAGGTACATCACATCTGCTTTGTCTGTTAATGGCGGCATTTTTTTTCAGGCAAGGGGGCAATGTTGTAAACTTAATGCTTGTAGATCTCTGAAAAGGCTGCTTTGCTATTTCAAAACATACTTTTGTTGTGATTTCAAATAATATCTCATATAGAAGAGAATAAAATTTCAAATGACACAATTCTTCTAATGCCATGAAACATAGTCCGACAAGGATCCAAAAGACATAAACAAAATTGGAAGTTAAGGAGGTATTGTGTTAGCTTTGACGCTGCTGGGAGGTAAGATGGAAGTCTTTTCTATGTTATCAAGGACTCAATAATTACACCTTACACCAGTGATCGTTGTGATTCCGCTATTAACAAAATGCACATTAAAATCTACATCAAACGATCATTGCTGTTAATGTTCTTGAACATCAAGGGGCAGGTAAATCTGGTAAGGGGTTTTGAAAATTGCATGTAACAACAAACTGCTATAGTAGTATAACACCCAAAAACATTTCTATTTTAGAAAATTGTGTTAATTTTATATCTGACAAAAAATAAATTTGGAACAACGATACATTAAACTATTTTTTTTGCAGCCATAGCAACCATCCATTCTTGCAACCTAAATGCATCATTTTTAGATACTGTGGTGAGTTATAAGCAAGATGACATTAACCCTTAATAAAAACCGTTTTAAACACTTAATTTAATCTTTTTATAAGGCAATATTAAAGGGCAAACGCACGAAAAAAGAAACAGAAAGGATGGAAAAAGGTCCTTTATGCTACCATAACAACCAACCTAGCAACCAGAATCAAACTGTTTGTATTTGTTTATGATAACATTTGTTATTAGGTGTGTATGAAGGAATCTAATTAAGCATTTAACCTCATTTAAGGAATTTTATTAATGCCGAATCTGCCATAACAGCACTTGAAAAGGTGAATATTCCCTATTTTTGCAACCATAGAAACCACCTTAGCAACCATAGCCCCACCAAATTTTTTCCATAAATTAAATATTCATTCGTAGTACTTATTAACTGTAATCTTCTAACTTTCCAACGTTGCTGCATATGTCTGCTATAATTCCCTAAAATTGGCCAAAAATGAGGTATCCTCAAAATGGCTAAAGACCCCCATGTGCCTCAACCATATACTCCTATCAGACATAAAATATTTAATTTTTTTTAGCCTTAATATGTCAGCAGAATATCTTAGTTTACTTTTTCCACGTGAAAAATTGCATGAAGAATGCACTTAAAAAACAACATCCGTTTGAATTTTGCTGTTTTTTTAGCCATATATTTTAGCCTTAAATCAAGGAAAGCCGTTACCATGGCAACCAAACTACTGGGACAATTTTTGAGGTCCTATTTGTTCTTAAGTCATAGACTTGAATTGATGGACAAAGTTTCGAGGAAATCTGTGACCATGCGTGCCCCACCCTCTATATAACATGGTAGGTATTTACAGAGAATTGATATTAATTTGTATTGGCAGTAAAAATCATGTTTATCATAAATGTAAATATAAATATATTAATCTATACAAAAATATAAATGAATGAAATATAACATAACACATACATAACATTATTTTGGCAAAAAGTTCCGCCAAGCCTTAGGCCGCCAAAAAATGTAAAAGAAAAGTCGACAAATATATAATCTTTTCTCCTTTCTTAAAAATATTATATTATTCCTTCCAAAATGTATAAGGATAATGGAAAAAAAAAGGCGAAACCACTCATATAAAGATCATGAGTAGAGCAGAAAAGAAATACTGGCATCATATTCTGGATGGCAGTTCCCTGAAAAGAGAAAAGAAAATATATACAACATCGATCACTTCAATACATCATACATAAAAACATTTATAAACTCATGTGTCTGATTATATTAATAACCTTTTTCCTCAACAAGGCAGTGCCAGCAAAATTTAAATGTAATCCGTCTCTTGGGGCATATAAAGAGGGATCTGGAAAATTGTTATAAGCATTTATATAAATTACAAAACAGTAAATTATTTCTTTTACATAATTTCTTTAATTCTGCATTGACTTTGTTTACTTTGTTTTGTGATTTTTTATGATCTGTCAGTCTAGGTAGAATAGATATGAACGCGTTTTTTGCATTTGTTTTTGTTCTTATCTTATGAATTAAGTCACCATAGTATGATAAGATTGTATTAACGGATTGACCAGAAGAAATATTGCTGGTTCCAACTTGAACAAGGACAATGTTTACAGAACTTAAATCAATACTCCCAGATGCAATCAGTCCAGAAAGTCCTCCAATTGAAGCTCCCGGAAAAGCCTGAGTAGTACAACCATAGATGCCATCTACATATTTTGGTATAGAAGCCTAAATAATAGTAGCTCTTTTCTCTGTGAAAATGCCTGTAAATTATGAAACTAGTAAAGAATTGGAAATATGTGAGGTCATTTTCTGAGCTACAAGTATTTTATCATCTAAACTAAATTTTAAATATTTCTTATAAGCGTCACTTTTCCAGTCACCGTATAACTGTATTAACTCTGAAGGAACTTCTGCAGAAAAAGCCCAGCTGGCCCCACCGCGCCTGAAACTGTGAGTGGAATATCGATCAGGGTTTTTCCCGATAAAAATGATCATCTGTTTATAAGTACTGACTGAAATTGCCTGTAAACAATAGGATAAACAGTTTTCTTCCTAAAATAACAATATGCGGGGCTATTATTTGGAACAGGAACTAATAACTGCATTCGTAAGTAAGCTTGTACAGGACATAAAGGAGAATCAGGAATTGATACCAATGGAATAACTACCGTCCGCTCGCCAAACTGAATGGTTTTAGACCAGTGTATAGAAACTAATACGACGTTACGTTTTTTATCAAATACGAAGTTTTGTCTGCAAAGATGTTTATCAGGATTAAAGGAGTTAGGGGTGTCAGGAACTAAATTTGACTTCCTAAACATTAGAAAAAAGGCATGTAAAAAGAGACACCACATAGTAACATCAAAAGGACCTTTTATACATCTCACTCAACATGTAAGGCGTGACTGGAAGTGCTTGCCTTGGACAATGAGGTTTTAGTCTTGCTATCCCTTTTAAAACCATTTTTAGATGAAAGGAATCAAATTGTGGATAATCTAGGTCTAACAACAAATGTAAAAATTTAACGGCACTAATGTAATTTCGGATAGAATCAACAGACTTAAAACTCTTACTTAAAAACTGGGCGTAAAGAGTAAGTATTTGAACTGATGTAGGAATAGGTTTTACAAAACATGTAGTATGCTTCTAACTGTGTTCTTATGTTTTTGTTTGTATTCTCTGCATATGCATATCTAGCAGAATTTCAAATTCATGAATTGCCGCAATATAACAAAGCTCACGTAGACATGTTTGCATAAATATGTCTTTCGAGGAACCCGAATTAATGACTTTAACTGATGCCTCATTATCACAGTAAATTAGTATTCTTTTACCTTTAAAACTCTTACCCCATAATTTGACTGCAACAACAATAGCTAAAAATTCCAGACAATTTACATGTAAATGATTGTCTATAATGAAGGGAGGGAATAAAGAATGACAATATTGGTTTGAAGAAATAGCACCAAACCCATTTAAACAAGCATCGCTAGAAAAACCTCGTCTGGAGAAGACCATCGCTCTCAAAATTTTCATCAAAACTTTTACATAATAATGTGTAAGGGATAAGAAAACAAACAATTATAGTTACGGATTAACAAAGGAAACTTAAACTTTTCCAATGAAAATAATAGATATAATTACTTGAGAAGAATTTAATTTTAACACCTCCCCGCATAACCAGATAGATCCAGATAAATCTAATGTAATCCAAACAAATCAATGAATTGGAAATTTATAGATATTTCACTTTGCTAATTAAATAATTTGAATATCAAATTAATCCTAAAACACACGCCGTGTTGAACATGTCACGTCCTGGAAAATGTAGAAGCAACAAATCATACTGTCAAAGGGGAAGGTCTGTGTAATCTGTAAAGTGACCATCAAGTTCATTATGTAGACTATAAAATTAAAATTGGAATTTTTGTCTTTATATTTCAAATTATTTTTCACCGGATAATTATAAAACAGAGTAACAGAAGAGTAGGGATTAAATACACATTAGAAACATTTCCAGTCTCGNAAAATAATAGATATAATTACTTGAGAAGAATTTAATTTTAACACCTCCCCCGCATAACCAGATAGATCCAGATAAATCTAATGTAATCCAAACAAATCAATGAAGTGGAAATTTATAGATATTTCACTTTGCTAATTAAATAATTTGAATATCAAATTAATCCTAAAACACATGCCGTGTTGAACATGTCACGTCCTGGAAAATGTAGAAGCAACAAATCATACAGTCAAAGGGGAAGGTCTGTGTAACTATAAAATTAAAATTGGAATTTTTGTCTTTATATTTCAAATGATTTTTCACCGGATAATTATAAAACAGAGTAACAGAAGAGTAGGGATTAAATACACATTAGAAACATTTCCAGTCTCGGCAAAGCACAGAACACAACCGAATAAACAGTAAAATTACAAAAAATTGTAATTCTGTACATGACCATTTTTTTTAATTCTTCTTCCTATTGATGTGCATGATTTCTCTCTGACATTCTTGCACAATGTCTCCTCATATGCAAAGATGTAGTTTATCAAGATTTACCTACAATACCCTAAACGTTCGACTAAAAATTGGGATGACACAGGGTTATTTTTGTGCACATTTGTTTTTGTTTATTATTTTCATTGCCATTTCTAAAAACTAGTGTCTTCTTTCCTATTTTAACATCAAATATCATTTCATTTGACACTAAACTGCTTCAAAGACTCATGCTCGCATTTCTTTCAGTGTTTAAGCATAATGAAAAATAATATATTTAAATTTTAATGTTGATTTTATGTGTTATTTTCTATCCAAGGAAGGTTGGTGTGCCTTAAAAAATAAAATTGAAACCTAAAATAAGAAATGAAGGAATATGGAGTAAATGCATATAAGACAAACCTCTACAAATACATGTAAATATAAAGCAATGGAACAAAGCTTTTATTTTTGTTCTTCATCTTGAAATAACCATAAGGCCTTCAGCATTGAACTTTGCTCATACCTCATAGTACGTTCAAGACGGCCCTAGCACCACTTGAGTGGAATTCATTGCCAATTTTCGAGCAACGCTACAGGCATGTTTATCAATCATGAATGCGGTGTTGTCAACAAACATTAAATTAACTGGCAAAGTGAACAATCGCTGTCATCCGTTGCCCGACAAAAGAATAACAGAAGACAATCACATCACTTAAACAAACACAGGGCAAAAGTAAGAAAACTTGGCAAAATAAATCATGAGATGTAGGCACAACAAACTGGTGGTCAGAATAATAATTTGATATTAAAAAGATAATAAAAATGTCAAAATTTAAGATATGCTAGTGCATCCATGAGAAATTCTCTCAAGGACAATTACACCATAACTGAAATGTGTATAGAATGTGCATGAATCATGCTCATCAAACAAATTTCAATGAAATGCTGATTAACATTTTTTCTCAGTTAAAAGTATTCTAGGTCAATCAATTGGAAACATTAAGATTAAATCTTTTATGAGACCATAGACGAAAACGACGTGAATTAAGGAATCCGACAAATTGATTCAATAGTGAATATATATATTCATATGCTTCAACTTCAACTCCAATAATGTTAATCGGCAAAATCTTCATAGTAGACATCACGCTGATATTAACTATATACATGCGTGCACCTTGGAGCCTCAGTTCCAAAAATAGAGTTCAAATAAAAACCAAACATGTCTTCTAATGCAATGTGGAGTTGGTAAAACAATTCCCCGTGTTAGAGATGTATGCTCTTTATTTTTCTCAGATATGGTGTACTTGTACATGAGATTATATCTCATGTGTACACTTTGATCAATTACTATCATCTAAATTTATTGTAAATTCTAAAACCTAAGGTTTAACTCCTTCCACCGTAGTATTGTCCTTAGCTATATTTGATATAACTGTTTATTCGGATTTCGTTTGATTTTATGCATTTTAAAAATTTTTTGAAATTGTGGATTTCCTATGTTTGGGTTCTAGTGCTGCTGATGAGGACTTAATTTCCGAAATGGCCATACAGCTCATTAAAATTATTGCAGTTGGAGTTTTCATATGTGTTGTGGTCTCATGTTCATTTACTCCATATCATTTCATAAAATATGTATATACACTGTACAGAGAGTTTGTTGAGATGTTTTAATCAATGGCTGCTACCTTGAAAGCATCAAATTCCGGGGCAGTTACCACTGCAGGTGGTAGCTGGTTCCAAAGTATAAAGGTCCTAGGGAAGAATGAATTCTGGTAAGTTGTAGTATTGCATCTGATGGTTTGGAATTTTATGTTGTGTGAGTTCCTGGTTGTGGTAATTGAAGCTGACACTGGATGGTAGGCTGGTGCTATTGCTACAAGGCGGTTGATTACTCTATACATAAGTTGACTCTCCGCTTTTGAAGTGTTCTCCATCCAAGTTGTTTCACCAATGCTGTGGTACTTTCAGGTTTCCTATAATCCCGGGGTCTATTCAAAACAAAGCGAGCTGCATTTTTTGTACTTGCTCTAGCTTATTGATGTAGGTTGTGGTATAAGGGCTCCAAATACATGAACAGTACTCCAATTTTGGTTTTACGAGTATGCTCGTTCTTTTACCTTTTGTGGTTCCGTTTTAGGAATCCAAGTACTCTTGATGCTTTGGATATCGTCATGCCCACGTGGAGGTTATATTTCATCTTGTTGTTCAGTTCAACTCCCAGGTATGGATGGTGCTCGACGATGTTTAAGTGTTGGCCCTGCATTTGGTAGCAATAGCTACTCTTAGCTCTTTTGTTTGTGGCTTGCATAATGGCACATTTTGCGACATTGAATTCCATTTGCCAGATATCTGCCCACTGTTGGATAGTATCAAGATCTTTGTGTAAAGCTAGATGATCATTTACTGATGTTATTGGACGATAGATGACACAGTCGTCGCCAAATAGTCGAACAGTTGATTGGATGTTCTTATTGATGATTGATGAATACTAGAAAGAGTGTTGGTCCTAGCACAGTGCCCTGTGGTACTCCTTATGTTACTGTTTACTAGGAATTCATCTGTCCATTTTCTAGTTGTACCTCCTATTCCGTAATACTCCAGTTTCATTGATAATCTTTTGTGCGGCACTTTATCAAATGCTTTAGAGAAGTCAAGGATTGCGATGTCAACTTGAGTGTTTCTATCCATTCCTCTACTTATATCGCCAGTTGTCATTAATAATTGGCTTTCACATGAGCGTCTCGCTCTAAATCCGTGTTGGTACTCGTTCAGTATGTTTTGGTTGTCAAGATGGTCCATAACCTGTGATACTATTATATGTTCTAGTTTTTTTGATGCCATAGATGTTAGTGCATGAGACTGGTCTATAGTTTGATGGCTAAGATCTGTCACTTTTCTTATAAACTGGGACAATGTTGGCATTTTTTCCAGTCTGTAGGTATTTATGATGTATCAAGTGAACGTTGGTAGATATGAGTTAGGATTTCAGATGTTATCTTAGTTTCTTTCAATATTCTAATTAGTACCTGGTCTGGTCATGTGGCTTTATTTGGATTTAGTCTATGGCTTTTTCCAATCCCTTTATGCTGATGTGAATGTCATTCATGGGAGTATATGGTGATCTCTCTTTACAAGATAAATTGGTTGATTCTTTTAAGTGAACACAGATGTAAATTGTTCATTAAGCATCTTTGCCTTCTCTTCACATGTTTCTGCAATGATCCCATTACTTTTTAGCGTGGTTATGCCGATGGTGTCTTTGTTTTCTGCTCTTGATGTATTTCCAAAATTTTTAAGAGTTGTTGTCTTTCTGGGTCTAGCATGTCGTTAAGGTACTTGTTGTAGTTGGTGTGGAGTTCGTTTCTGATGGTATTTCTTATCTCTTTAAATGCTTTCATGTTCTTGGCAGAGTTGTGTTTCTTAGTTTTGTTGGATATTCTATGTTTCCTCCGTAATTAATCTCATGATGTCTGGTGTCATCCATGGGACGTTAACATGTCCTCCTTCTTTCTTTTTTGGGGCGTTTTCCTCCATGCACAAGTGTATTGTTGACTTAAACTGTCCCCACCATTCTTCTACAGATGGTTGTGATTTTTTAAAATTTTTGCTCATGCATGTTATCCTTCAGCTCATTTAGTCGTTCTTTGATCTTTTCCCAGTTTGCTTTTTTGTAGTTTGGTACATATCTAAGTGGTTGCTTTGGTATCACAGCTCTAACAAGAATAATGCAATAATAAACACTATTGCACTTTTGAATATGCTTAAAATTAGCATCTTACCATTCTTTAATGTGCTTTTTGATATCATCGTAATATTGCTGAATATAGTAAGTGAGAACCGAACCGTGAAGTCTTAAACGAACAATCCAGGGACAATGGCAACATTGGAAAAACAAAGAAACAAAGACATAACATGAGCACGGCACAGTAAAGAAAAATAAGGACACGCACATATACAACAAGAGTTGTCAGAAGACAACATAGCTCGACGGGGATTAGAGTAACCGCAATGCACAATTAATTCGAGTTATACATTTTATAACACTGTTAAAGTTTTGAAAAAAAAAATGCCCTTGGGGCAAGGTCAAGGTCATAATGTCTACAAATATGGCGTCATTAGAAAGTTCTCATCACAATTGTCAGATACCAAATATGAACACCCTACCACTAAACAACTTAATTCTTTAAGCAAGGTTAAAGTGTTTTTTTTTCAAAAATTGCCCTAAGGAAAAGATCAAGGTCAAAATGTCTACAAATATGGTACCACTAGAACACTCTCATAATAAGTAAGTCACATACCAAATATGAACACCCTAACACTAAAAGCCCACCTTCTAGAGGCAAGGTTAATGTTTTTCAAAAATTGCCCTCAGGGAAAGGTCAAGATCAAAATGTCTACAAATATGGTACCATTAGAAAGCTCTTATCATAAGGAAGTTACATATCAAATATGAACACCCTACCACTAAAAGCCTACCTTCTAGAACTTCTAGAAGCAAGGTTAAAGTTTTTCAAAAATTGCCCTCAGGGAAAGGTCAAGGTTAAAATGTCTACGAATATGGTACCATTAGAAAGCTCTCATCATAAGGAAGTCACATACCAAATGCGAACACCCTTCCACTAAAAGCCTACCTTCTAGACGTAAAGTTAATGTTTTTCAAAAATTGCCCTCAGGGAAAGGTTAAGGTCAAAATGTCTACAAAAATGGTACCACTAGAAAGCTCTCATCATAAGGAAGTCACATACCAAATATGAACACCCTACCACTAAACAACTTAATTCTTTAAGCAAGGTTAAAGTTTTGTTTTCAAAAATTGCCCCCAGGAAAAGATCAAGGTCAAAATGTCTACAAATATGGTACCACTAGAAAGCTCTCATAATAAGTAAGTCACATACCAAATATGAACACCCTAACACTAAAAGCCTACCTTCTAGAGGCAAGGTTAATGTTTTTCAAAAATTGCCCTCAGGGAAAGGTCAAGATCAAATTGTCTACAAATATGGTACCACTAGAAAGCTCTCATTATAAGGAAGTTACATACCAAATATGAACACCCTTCCACTAAAAGCCTACCTTCTAGAGGCAAGGTTAAAGTTTTTCCACTAAAAGCCTACCTTCTAGACGTAAAGTTAATGTTTTTCAAAAATTGTCCTCAGGGAAAGGTTAAGGTCAAAATGTCTACAAAAATGGTACCACTAGAAAGCTCTCATCATAAGGAAGTCACATACCAAATATGAATACCCTACCACTAAAAGCCTGCCTTCTAGAGGCAAGGTTTAAATTTTCTAAAAATTGCCCTAAGGGCAAGGTTAAGGTCAAAATGTCTAAAAATATGGTACCATAAAAAAGCTCTCATCACAAGGAAACTAAAAATATGGTACCATGAAAAAGCTCTCATCACAAGGAAGCCACATACTAAATATCAACATCCCACCTCTTAAGGTCTCCATTTCACAAGCAAGGTTAAAGTTTTTGCTGACGACGCCGACAACGCCGACGCCGGGGGTATGACAATAGCTCTCCGGACATTCGTCCCGGCGAGCTAAAAATAAATAGGAGAGAAAAAACACATTTCTCTCCTTACAATCCTGGTTAAGCTTAATCCTTCACGATCATAAATTTCGTCACCTCATCCCTCACGATCATTTTTGGATGAAAATGCACAAAATTATACATTGTGTATTTATCGTTTACCTAGTACAAAAAAGCAAACCCATCATAAGTAAGCATTATATAAAGAATATACGTTGAAGCAGAAATTTGAATACCGAGCAAAGGCATTTTTCCAAAAGGAGCAAAAAATGTGTTACGAATCTTTAAAATGTCAGTAGGGTTCAACGTCGCCTTTTGTAATTCTGGGAAGCATGTTGTACCTTTTAAATATTTTTTTGTCCTAAGCGATAGTCTGATAATAATCATTTTGACAGACACAGTTCTTTTTCCCAGTATGTTCTCTCCTTTTTCATAATTTGAAGTTTTTTTCAAAATAATTGTCAATTTAATCCCTCACGATGGTGTCACCAAATCCCCCACGATCCGGTCTCAAGACTTAACCGCCGTTACAAATCCCTCAGGATCATTTTTATCGGTGTAACCGAATGACAGCCTTGTGAACAACATATAAATGAAATACAGTTGGTAAGGAGTAAAACAAGGAAACACTGATTTTTTTATCGATCTTTATCTTGAAATTAGAACCCTTCATANTTTTTCAAAATAATTGTCAATTTAATCCCTCACGATGGTGTCACCAAATCCCCCACGATCCGGTCTCAAGACTTAACCGCCGTTACAAATCCCTCACGATCATTTTTATCGGCGTAACCGAATGACAGCCTTGTGAACAACATATAAATGAAATACAGTTGGTAAGGAGTAAAACAAGGAAACACTGATTTTTTTATCGATCTTTATCTTGAAATTAGAACCCTTCATAGATGAGAAAAATAACTTATTAAACTTTTTTCCACAACGGGTCGTTAGATTTTAGCAGGATGTTGATTATCACGTCTTAGCTTATGAGACACCAGGCTGAAAGTAGCAGCTAATTTATATCAGTCAAATAGCAGCTAGTTTTAGAAATTGGCTGCTAGCCTCAGCCTGGTCAAAACTTAGACACAGGAATTGCAATAAATTATTTACGTGCAGCACGGTAGACAGTCGCTGTGTCTCGTATTTTACAAACAGCACGGTAGGTACTGGCGTTCTAAACAATAGTTAGTCTGACTTTGTAAGTGTACAAAGGAAAAAATGAGTGAAAAATGAAGCTCCACTGAATTTCTTAAGTCATTATAAACTTTCATACCAAGTCTAGAGATGATTTTATATATTTGATCTTAACATCTTTATATATAGTGTACCGAAAAGAAGAAACATATATATGTAAAAGTATTTGGAAGGAATATTGAGCAAATGTACAAGTGCACTGTGTTTGAACAAATAAAGGGAAATGGAGTAAGTGTACATGGGACAAAATCCCTACAAATACATGGTAAGATTAAGCAGATGGAACAACGCTTTTATTGTTGTTCTTCATCTTGAAGTCACCATGAGGCCTTGAACAAAGAGCGAACACTCCTACATCATAGTACGTTCAAGACGACCCTAGCACCGGTTTGAGCGAAATTCACTTGCTAAATGTTGAGCAACACCACACCCATATATCCCCCTTGTCATGTTTGTCTACATGTTGTAATTTTCCATTAGCATGAGACACTAGTGCTTTTGTCGGGTAAAGGATTGCAGTGATTGTAGAAGAACTATGCCAGTTCAATTTATATTTGATGGCAATGTCGCATCCATGACTTACAAAGATATGGATGAAGCGTTGTTCGACATCTAAAAATAAATTCCGCTGAAACCGGTGCTGGGCCGTCTTGAACTTACCATGAGGTATAAGCAAAGCTCATATTGTTGAAGACGTCATGGTGACGTCAAGATGAAGAACAAAAATTACAGCATTATTCCTTTTCTTGGTTCTACCATGTATTTGTACATGTCTCATGTCCCTTTATTTCATATCCTTTCATTGTTTATGGCATTGTTTATGGGATGATATCAACACTACGTCATCAGCATTGTTACTCAAAAACGAATTAAAATATTTATATACAACATGGTAGGACTTGTATGCTCATTGCTTCAACAAACATGCAATTAATATACTAAGACGAATAACTCTAATACGCACATAATACATATATTCGTTCAGTTTAGACAAAATATGGATTGACTGGATAAAATACTTTACAAAAAATCTTGTTAAGGCGGATTTTCTGTGTAACTTGTACAAAATTAGAAACAATATTTGAGCAACAAAACGCATGTGAAGTTCTTTTGGCGTACATGTTAGTACTGACATGACCATTTTCGTCAAATTCGAAATGTTAGTCCAAGCATGTAGATCTAGTGGTTTCTGTTTCCTTTATCGCTAGTTCTGGAGGATATATCGATGGGATCCACTTGTCAAACGATACTTTACTGTAGAAAGAAATTCATCAATGTATCTATAAGTGATATTGAAGGATCTAGCATCTTTTATGATCTTTTTCGAGTCCCTGAAGAAATTCAGTCTAGTAGGGATATAAATACAAGTCTGAGGGTAGAAGAGCAAAATTCGTGCCCATTGGTATACCAGCTTGTTGCTGATAATTAGCGCCTCCAAATGTGACAAATATATCATCAATAAAATATCAAGAATACTGCACACCTGTTTTTCATGGTAGCATAAATTTACTTTTAAAAGGTTTTTTGAAAAAAATGTGGATTTATAACTTAAAACAGCATTTTTTTTGTTTGAATCGGCAAATGCCTTTCGAATGATACCTTTGATTCTTTATATTAGTTTATGGTGAGAATGCGTGGAATAGAGTGTGAAAAAATTAACTGTTTTGGGAGAATGTATAAGTGTTTGCTCATGGTTGAAGGCCTAATGGTGACTGTAAGATGAAGGAAACAATTTTCGAAATCTAAACATCTATTTGTAGAAATTTTGCAAAATGTGCATTTTCTCCATATTCCATTATATGTTCCTTTGCATGAGATAATTTCCCTGTCGACCCAGAGTTCATGTCTGTGTGATTTCTCATAGATGTGTTTAAAAAGATTATGAGATTTAATGCCTCGCTTCCAAATCTTAAAGTTGTATAAAGCCTGACCCATACACACAAGAGAAAATAAACATGAAAAAGAAAGGAAATGGGGTAAATGTCAAGGATTCGTATTCATATCAAAATTTCCATGCTCACAAAGTTTCTCTGAAATAGCGTTCGTTCAAAGGTAAAGGTATAGTACTAAAGTGTATTAATGTATTGTAAATAGCCAACATCTCGGTACTAAACTTCAAATCCAGAAATTTTGATACCAATCAAAACTAGAGTTTGATATATACAATCAAGTGAACAAAATATTCCAAAATAAGTGCAAGATAAAAAAATAAAAACAGAGAAAAAATTCATCGAACCATGAATATGTACATGTATTTAAATATTTACTCTAACCAAGGTTTGACAAATCAAGCCACTTTTTTGAAGATTCAAGTTTTTAACAATAAAATACAGAAGTTACTATTTTGTTCTTTCAACGTTACGATTATTCGTTGATTTTTATTATTTGTCAGTGTTAAAATTGGAATTAAAAAGGGTCATGATTTAAGACATTTTTGTTGTATACGAAATTACTTATCTGAATTTTCGAAATATTTTAATTTAAACGGAAACACGTCTATCATCTGTACATATGTGCCAAAAATCATGGGTGTCATGTCTGCCTTTACAGAGAAATCAACATATAAAAGCATTAAAGTTGCGTAGAAATCCCCAAATTTTTTTTAAGAGCTTGACAAATCTGGAAACGTACAAAGCGCGACAACTCTAACCTATGTTAAGGCAGAATAACATGGTAGACCAAATCTTGTCTACTTATTTGGATCTGTTGGATATTTTACAATACATTGGTCGAATTTCGAATTTTCATGTACTTGTTAATGTTTTTACTTTTAAATTGAGATTTCGCTATCCATGTCGATGATATAACAGGTTTTTGGTCAAGTTTTATTGGTTTTATAAGATTTCGTGGTAGTGCGTGTTTTTCATGGAAATTTACTAAAGTAATACCAAAAACAAAAATATCATTTATTTTGTCCAGGTTTTATTTAATTTTGAAGAGTTAAGGCTTAAAAATTTAATTCAAGGCTTCCTTTAAACAATGGTTAAAAAAAACTTAGAAAATACTATTCATAATTATTGAAAGCGTCCTTTACATATTTCAGGCGTAAATATTTAAAATTGCACATCTCAAAAACAAATTGTAATCGTGAAACTTGTTTAATGAAGATAAATGACAAATCATTATGAAATATAAAACAATGAACTGTCGAAGGCCAACACAGTAGTAGCTAGGAACTTGAACAATATTGTTTTGCTTTCGCAATTCATTTTTAAAATTCACATTTAAATTCTTAGTGTTAGCTCTAACTGGTTTCACTGACGAATAGTTGCAGGGATGAAAGAGTCATAAGTTGGCGAAAGTCTACAATATGGTACATTAAAATTGTCTCCATCACGCAAGGGATATATAGTGGTACTTTGAATTTTTGGAGGTATTAAACTACAAAGATAATTCGGAGCATTGCAATTTTGTATATTATAAAACATTTGTAGTCTTCTCCTTTTTCGCCTCTCCGCTAGTACTTCCAACCCCAATTCTTTAAAAATTCAATGCAAACTTGTAAAACTTGGCAATCCAGAAATAATTCTTGCAGCTTCTAGCTATGGTGTTCAAATTTGAATTTCCCAACCCACAATTATCCCAACCTTCACAGGCATATTCAAATAATGGCCTGATGTATACTGAGTAAAATTTTCCAAATTTTTTTCGACACAACCTATACTTCAATTTCCGAAGAACATTTAAATGTATAGTTATACTTGAAACAATATTTTCAATATGTATATTCCACTTAACAACACTGCTAAACGTAACTCCTAAATGCTTGTGGCACTTGGTAATAGGAATATCTTTACCATGTATTTAATGTAAAATTAAGATGTGGAATATCTGTATTAGAAAATAGCATTATTTCCGTTTTATCCGGATTGAACGACATTAACCATTTCCTTGACCATTCATCCAGCTCCTTCAAGTCATGATCAATTACAGATTTTATCTGCAATTCATCATGACTAGAATAGTTGAATGAAGTGTCACCTGCAAATAGTCGACCAAGCGATATAAAAGTATCTGCAATATCATTAATATAAATGATAAATAGTAGGGGCCAAGGACGGACCCTTGGGGTACACCAGCTGAAATATCACAAAGTGATGATGATGAGTCTTTTAACACTACCCTTTGTTGTCGGCCAACAAGATAACTTTTGAACCAAGTTAATAAGTTTTCATTTAACAAATACGATTTCATTTTATGCAAAGCCCCTTATGCCAAACTTTATCAAAGGCTTTTGAAAAGTCGCAAAACACAAAACAATTTATTTCTTTATTTCTTTAAATACATGCTTATTGTGTATTTACTTTTAGCCATTCACCACACATAGGGGGAGGGTTTGGATCCAAGAAAACGAGTTTAACCCCACCGCAATTTTTGCGCCTGTCCCAAGTCAGGAATATGNCTTTTGAACCAAGTTAATAAGTTTTCATTTAACCCATACGATTTCATTTTATGCAAAGCCCCTTATGCCAAACTTTATCAAAGGCTTTTGAAAAGTCGCAAAACACAAAACAATTTATTTCTTTTTTCTCAAGCGAATTTAAGTCACAGTTATACATTTCTATCAATTGGTGAACTATTTAATATTTTAGGTGAAAACTAAATTGAAATTCATTTATTAGCTTATTCATATTCAGATGATTAAATACATGCTTATTGTGTATTTACTTTTAGCCATTCACCACACATAGGGGGAGGGTTTGGATCCAAGAAAACGAGTTTAACCCCACCGCAATTTTTGCGCCTGTCCCAAGTCAGGAATATGTTGGTCATTGG
>MJUU01031720.1:120396-137417 GCA_002080025.1 Modiolus philippinarum | reverse complement strand
TCTAATTTTTGCATTTTATTTTTAGGTATCCAAATGTTTTTTTAACCACTCTGTTTTTAGTGCGCACATTGGCACTGCTTGTTAGTTATTTCAAGTTTTCTTGCAATTGACTCTTTGAGTGCACTGTGGTTGTTTAAATGATGTGATTGTCTCATTACAACACAATTCCAATATAGGAACTAAAGCATACAAAACCGGTACATAACATACAAACAATAAACATGAATTCAAAATATTCAGATATTTATAGACCTTTAATACTCTCTCCTCAGTTCTGATGTTTTATGAAGGATACAACTGCTTTAATATCTTCAAGTGTTTCAGGGTCTAGAAGCCTTTTTATTGTATTTACTTCTGATGTATAGCCAAAATCAAAGTTATTCTGTTTTTTAAAATGAAGAAAAAGGTTATTTCTCAATGCTTTTTTTAATGTACAATGAAGAAAGAAATGACATTCATTATCAATTTTATTTTCACAATAATGAGATAATCTATTTTCTCTTGGTATTTTCTTGTATGTGCCTATTTCAATAAGAAGGTTACGGTCACTAATTCTAAATTTTGTTATTATTTTTCTGAATTCGAAATTTGGGTGACCAAGATAATAGTCTTGTTTACCAATATGAGTTTTAATAAATTTGTATAATTTTTTTTTTTACTTTTTTCATCAAGATTGTTTATTCTATTTTTGGTCAATTGATTATAATATCCATCTGCTGTTCTTTTAACAAAATTTTTAAAAAGTTTTAAAGATTTTTCTACACCGAAATTTTCTAGTTCTTTTTGTTCTATACCAATATCTAAACATATGTTTTTGGCATATGTATACCAAGTATACGTGCCTTCCATATCAAATAACTGACTTGTATTAAAGGTATCTTTATATAGAGAGTTTAGTTTCTGCTAATTTTATCTCGCCAAATATAAAATCGAGCGTATATAAATATATTTCTCCATTGGGGTTCTTCCCAATTCTCTGGCAGGAGCAGCGATATTTGTGGAATTTCTTGTAACTCCAAGTAAAGACTTACAAAAATAAATATGATTTTTTCTAGAGTTGTTGCTTCAAGAAAAGAAAAAGAGTCAATATTGGAATTTTTTTTGTACTTCTATCTTTTGCTCTGTAATATTTTAAATATATATCCATATAAAAAATTTCTGAGTTGTACAGTAAAATGGAATGAACTAAAGTTTCAAATAGATCGCAAGCAATTTTAGTTTAAACCTAAGTTAAACAATTAGTATAGGACTTTATGGCAAATATACTTTTCTTGCTTTCTTTCCGGGATCTTCACAGCTATTTGCCAGATACCCATTACTTTTTAATATATTACAAAAAAAACTTAAATTCTGCAACAATTTTAAATGAATTCGTTTTTATATGTTACAAATTTTTCAACTTTGTAAGATAAGTTTTTTGAAGAATCATAGATATTGTTTTATTCATATTAACCATTAACTGCCATTTGTCACAGTAACATGCTAAATTATTTAAGAGCCATTCTCTGTAAGCATAAAAAAATCTGCCATATGGGTGGAAAGGTGGGGTCTCAGATTTTGATGAAATTTTGTATATAAAATTCATATGTAATCCTGACAACAAAATAAGTTTTGTTTTTCCATTTTGAGCAGTGGTTGCTATGGTAACCGGTCATGCCCAAATATGGCTTTGAAAATGCTGTCAAAATGACCAAAATGAGTGAAATCTAAGTAAGCTGTAAAAGAAAAAGTGAATTAACTGATGTTTAATTACTATACCAGTGATTAGATAATGGGTCAATGAAACATTTTGAACAAAAAGCAATGATATGACTTAAGTCTAAATTTGGTTACCATGGCAACAAAAATCAGTAAAAACGACAATTTCCAAAAAATGGAAAAATGGCCAATTTTGCCCATTTTTAAGCGTTAATTGCAAAAAATCGCATCCATGGAAATTCATCAAACTTACTGACCTTGCAGTTTAGTATATTATCTTTAAATTATCAAAAAATAAAAATAGTGTTATTCCGATTTTCAAAAATAAATAATTTTGAAATTTGCTGCAATACTGATTTTCAGATTTTTGTCAAAAAACCCAAAATAACCATTCTTACTTGTATTTCAGTCCCTCTATAGCAGATAGTATTGGCATTGAGTTTTTTAGTCTATTCTAAAATGAGAATGCGTAATATTTGCTAAATGACCTTGACATTCCATCTGAAGGTCACGAAACTCAAATTTCCAAGGTCAAATTTTGTCAAAAACCGCTCAAAATCTGTATTTCTACTAGTATTTCTGCCCATCTTCAGTAGATTGTAATGAAGTTGGGTATTTGTTTATATTAAAATGAACATGCTTTTTATATCTTGGTAAATGCTATATGATCTTGATATTCCATCTCAAGGTCACAAAACTCAAATTTCCAAGGTCAAATTTGTGTCAATAACCGATCGAAATCTGTATTTTGACTTGTATTTTAGCCCATCTTTGGTAGATTGTAATGATGTTGGGTATATGTTTATTTTAATAGAAACATGCTTTTATATCTTGGTATATGCTATATGACCTTGCTATTCCATCTCAAGGTCACGAAACTCAAATTTCCAAGGTCAAATTTTTGTTTACAAATTGCTCAAAATCTGTATTTCGACTTGTATTTCAGCCCATCTTCAGAAGATTGTAATGTTGGGTTCAAATCCGGCCGAAGACCTTGCTGGATTTTCCGATGTTAACAGGTTTAAAAAGATGATTTTCATCACTGTTGGCATTCGGAATCATATATTCTACCTTTGCAGCTCACCTTACCAACACATTATCATTCATATTATATAGAGCTGTGTGCAACACTATTATCTATATACTTTTAATATGCTCTGGTGTATAAAAATTCTGTACAGTGGCATTGCTCTGACCAGCATTTGTTGTTTATAGCCTTACTGAAAGATCAAAAACGAAAATTGAATGCATCAAAATCTGCCATTGGCTCAACGCAAATCCAATAATGACCTTAACAGAAACTTAAACCTTAGTCCTTCCAGCTGAACATATATGTAAAGGTGACCTAATTCTGGAATTATATTGGCTACCCCCGATCTATCTACTAAAAACATTCTTCTATGACCTTTAGTTGTTGAATTATTGATTTTAACAAAAATAAATGAATATGTGGGTCCATACTTATGAACTAGTCTAATATAAAGTGTTGCCGTATAATAGAGATGTCAATCACATTAAAGCGCCCAAATGACAAACAAACAATATTTACATCAAACTACATTTAGTGTGATTTAATTTTTTATGCCCCCGGATCTTTAAATCAGGGGCATATTGTTTTTGCCCCGTCTTTCTGTCTGTCTATCTGTCTGCATGTCTGTCCGCAACTTTAACTTGGATCATAACTTTTAAACCAGATGTGATAGGACCTTCATATTTGGTATGTGTATTGATCATTTAAAGTTAAACACCATTATGCAAATTTCACTAAGGTCAGGTCAAAGGTCAAGGTCACAGAGGTCAAAAGGCCAAAATCTAGATTTTGCTATAGCTCGTTAATTACAATTGCTAGAGGCTTGATATTCTATATGCCAATAGATCTAATAAAGCTTAATAAAAATTTACCCCAAAAAATTAGGTCAGATCAAAGGTCAAAGTCATCGAGAGCAAAATTGAAAACTTTAACAAAACCTTTAACATTGCCTATATCTTGTCAACCAGATGCAGTCGGACCTTCATAATTTGCATGTATATTATGAAAGTCCTACTACATTGCAAATAAAACTAAACAGCATAATGCAAATTTCAATAAGGTCAGGTCAAGGTCAAGGTCACAGAGGTCAAAAGGTCAAAATATAGATTTTACTATAGCTCGTTAATTACAATTTCTAGAGCTCTGATATTCCATATATGAATAGATTTAATCAAGTTTAATACAAATTAACCAAAAAACTTTGGGTCAGGTCAAAGTTTAAGGTCACTGAGTGCAAATTTGAAAACTTTAATAAAAAGCTTTAACATTGCCTATAGATATCTTTTTAACCAGATGTGTGATAGGACCTTCATATTTTGCCTGTATATTGGTCATATGAAACTAAACAGCATTATGCAAATGTCTTTAAGGTAAGGTCAAAGGTCAAGGTCACAGAGGTCAAAAGGTCAAAATACAGATTTTGCTATAGCCCGTCAATTACAATTGCTAGAGGTTTGGTCTTCTACAAATGAATAGATCTAATGAAGCTAGAGGTCTGATATTCCGATTGCCGATTGCATTTCGAACCTTGCAATATCTAAAATTTTGTAAGTTTTGTTGAAAACTAAGGAGTATCTCCCTCATGCAAAGCTCTGTCCTTAGCTGATTTTGGCTTTACTTTTAGATCATATTGGGCATTTGTTCTCTATCAGTTTTTTAACATATTTGATTTTATGGTCTTCCAAACGTTTAGATTTTATCTGCACTGAAGAGACATAAGTTGTCGAAATGCGCATATGCAGAATTTAAATTTACAGTAACTTCGGTATTTAGTTATTCCATATATGAATAGATCTAATAAAGCTTTATACAAATCCACCAAAAATTTGGGTCAGGTCAAAGGTAAAGGTCACGGAGAGAAAATTTGAAAACTTAAACATTGCTGATATTTTTCAACCAGATGTGATAGGACCTTCATATTTGGTCTGTATATTGATCAAATAAAGTTAAACACAATTATGCAAATTTCATTAAGATCAGGTCAAAGGTCAAGGTTACAGGTCAAACGGTCAAAATCTAGATTTTGCTTTTAGTTCGTTAATTAGAATTGACTTGATATTCTAAATGTGATTAGATCAAATGAGGCATAGTACAGATGTCTACTTAACCTTAATTTCTAGTGATTGCAATTTTAGTTTTTATTTTGTATGGTAGACATGGTTGCTGCCGGGGGCATAGTGTTTCACAAACAGATCTTGGTCATTGATGCAAAAAAAAGTAGGTCAGTGAACCTAATTTTGGTACAGATAATGAGTACCACACAATTCCCAACCATTATACAAAGAGAGATATGACCCTAAATTAAAATGTTAATAAAATAAACAATGAGAGGATATGATGTAAATGCACATGATACAAAGTCTCTACAAAAACAGTACAATCAAGCAAGGGAACAATGCTTTTATTGTTGTTCTTCATCTTGAAGTTATCATGAAGCCTTTGCTCATACCTCATAGTAAGTTCAAGACAGCTCTTAGCAACGGTTTGAGTGGAATTCTTTGCTACTTGTCAATTAGCGCTACATCGTCATGGATGCGGGATTGACAACAAACATTAATAAAACTTGAAAAGTACTCTAACAATCATAAGTGTCTTAAGCTAGTGGACAATTACAACATATAGACAAACACAGGACACTTATCAAGTCAATTGTAAGACACTTGGCTAGGTTAAATAGTGAGATATGGTCACTATAAACAGGTGGTCAGAATAATATTTTGAAATTACATATGCTCTTGAAATAGGTGAGCCTGCATACCGTCATACATGTTTTTTTTCCCTAATCCCAACAGAGTAGCTTTTATATACAAAGGTCCACATTTGAGCAACTGCAAGTGGTAGGTTAACGGTATTTGGCCAGTGTATGTATATTGGGTACTTGTAACACATGTACCAAAATACGATTGGATCGGCCTATATATTCCAAATGAATGACTTATATTAACATTTCAATTAAGGGTCATATCTCACCTTCTACAATGGTTGGTGGAAGATATTTGTTAAGTGAATGCATATTATATGGTTCTCATTATCTGTACTAAAATAAGGTTTTACCTGGCATATCCACTATCACTCCCGAGAAAACCGTACGAAATGAGAAAATTTCTGATCAAAACCTTGAAACTTCAAGTTTCATGACCTTGGGATGCAATGTCAAGGCCATATAGCATATAGCAAGATATAAAAAAATATGCTCATCTGAAAATAGAAAAATACCCACCATCATAACAAAATCTACCCAAGATCGGCTGAAATACAAGTAGAAATACAGATTTTGAGCGGTTTTTTGACGAAAATGTGACCTTGGAAATTTGAGTTTCGTGACCTTGAGATGGGATATCAAGGTCATATAGCATATACCAAAATATAAAAAGCATTTTCCTCTTAAAATAAACCGATACCCAACATTATTACAATCTACTGCAGATGGGGTGAAATACAAGTCGAAATACAGATTTTGAGCGGTTTTTGATACAAATTTGACTTTGGAAATTTGAGTTTTGTGACCTTGAGATGGAATGTCAAGGTCATTTAGCATATGCTAAGCATTCTTATTTTAAAATAGAGCAATGAACTGGATATCAATACTTTCTGCTGAAGAGGGGCTGAAATACAAGTAAGAATGGTTATTTAGGGGTTTTCTGACAAATATCTGAAAATCACTATTGCAGCAAATTTTAAAATTATATATTTTTGAAAATCGGAAAAACACTATTTTTATTTTTTTGATATTTTAAAGATAATATACTAAACTTCAAGCTCAGTAAGTTTAATGAATTTCCATGGATGCAATTTTTTGTAATTAACGCTTAAAAATGGGCAAAATTGGCCATTTTTCCATTTTTTGGAAATTGTCGTTTTTACTGATTTTTGTTGCCATGGTAAACAAATTGACACTTAAATCATTTCGTTGCTTTTTGTTTTAAATATTACATTGACCCATTATCTAATCACTGATATAGTAATAAAATCCCAGTTAATTCATATTTTCTTTTACGGCCTACTTAGATTTCACTCGTTTTGGTCATTTTGACACCATTTTTCAAGCCATATTTGGGCATAACCGGTTACCATAGCAACCACTGCTCAAAATGGAAAAACAAAACTTATTTTGTTGTCAGGATTACATATGACCTTTATATACAAATTTTCATCAAAATTTGAGACCCCACCTTTCCAAGTGTTTTTGATGCTTACAGAGAATGGCTCTTAAACTGTTCTGAGGACCACATTAACAATGAAAGGATCATGAGACAAAATCTCTACAAAAACATGGTAGAACCAAGCAAATGAACAACGCTTTTACTGTTGTTCTTCATCTTGAAGTCACCATGAGGCCTTCAACAATGAGCTTTGCTCATGTCCTTTCATTGGTCATCAGTTTTGAAATATTTCTGTGACTTATAATTATCCGATTATACCATTGAAAGTTATTTTACTTTAAGTTTTATTTAATACGTATATATAATCTAAGAAAAGCATAAGCTTAGGTTTATTTTAAATAGGCAGAAAAGATTCATTACAAAACAAAATTAGAGAAAATTAAATATTTACTCTAACTTTATGGAAATACCAAACACTTCTGTTTTTCTATGTTTATATAGGAAAGGCTAGTTGTACTTCAGTTTATCAAATATTTTAATTCGTTTATTATTTAGTACTATAAACTCGAACTCGTGGCGCCTTACTATCTGTAGTAAAATATAGAATAAGCATAATTTAGTAGATTTCTTATGATGTGAGTGAGAACCGAACCGTCAGTCTCAAAACGAATAATCCAAGGACAATTGCAGTATCGTAAACACCAATAAACAAAGACATCACATGAGTACAGCACATGCAGGAAAGAAAAAATGAAGCCGACACATGCACATCATATGAGAAAGATGAACAACACGGGCCCAATAAAAACATAGATGATATCAGGTGCACTGGTAGAGTAGGCATCTCCTGCTTCTTTTAAGACTCGGACAGCCGTAATGGACATGTCAAATTCAGTAGAGGAAAACAACCTGAGATCTGTTGTCATCTGGGAAACAGATATCCCATAGCGTTCCACAAGATCGTGATGTCGACCGTAAAATTCTGTAGTGATGACTTCAAGTTATGGGTAACATACCTTTGCTTAAGTAGCCTATTTGTGAGCAGATGAGCATTATTAAGGCAGTCGCTGTACCGACTGCAGGTCATTGAGTAACGAATGAGTTGGAAGATGTAAACTCACACAGGCTGTCTAGCTATTGGAATGTTGCTACAAAGAAATTGGAAGTTTTTCATCTTTATTTTGGAGAGCCCTTTGATGAATTCAGCCTCATATGAGTGAAGAAACAGATCAACTAAGAGGTACACATCTTGTGCCCATTAGAATTCCGATAGTCTGTTGAAAAACGAGTCCTCCAAACAGGACAAATACATTGTCGATCAAGAGCTCTAACATTTTAATCACTTCTTCCTCTGCATATTTTTTCTAAGATTCCGAGTCGTCTTTCACAATAGACCAGGTATGCTTTTCTCTCTGCCTATAGCAATGTATTTGTATCTTCGTTTCTCATTCCTACGGTCGAAACATTTTTGAATTAAATCTTCCAGCCGAGATTTCAGTTGTCCACGAGGAATGGTAGGCTCATGATAGTATAAGCGTGGAGAATCAAACGTTTTAATGCACTGATCTAGAGTTTGAGATGTCACGTAGATCAATAGCCACATTTCATTTACACCACTTCTTGAAAAGCAAGTATAACAATATTTTTGAAGGCCCTCTTTTATGGCTGTCATGATGGAGGTTGACAACTTTGAAATGGATTTTGTAGAACATTTTGAAGATCCAGCAATGTACCACTGTTTGTATGTACATTTGTGTAATTTTGGTACCCAGTAGAGAGGGGCGATCAGTATCTTCATACTTGGTCGAAAATCAAAAGGAAATCAAAACAGATTTATGATTCTGTAATATCTCCTCCTCAGACAAGTAGACAGAGTAGTGGGAATAACTAATGCCCAGTTCTTTCTTTGAACAATCGATGTAATGATTTTTTCCAATAAAAATGACGTTATTAGGGGACTTGTCTACACGAACGACTACATATTTGTCATGAATGGAAGACAAGTCTATTTTAATCAACAATTTCTTCATCTGTTCACGTTTATTCCATTTAAGTGGAGTAATTATAAATATTAAAAGCGAAACGGGGTAGAGAAGTGGTTTAGTTAAAACTGCCAATGGCTTTTGGGGTCGCATGCACTTTACTCCCCTCTTGGTTATGTAATAATTTATAAAGGCATCCTAATGTTTTATTGTAACTGTTTTTAGCATTTCGTCATTTAATATCCTCAATTTCTATTGCAAATTTAATACCCCGACAAAATTCAAACCTAAATCATTGTTTGGCAAATTTTTGTGACTGAAATTGATTAATCTGTAGGTTACATAACAAATTTATCTAAAAATATCACTCAACATCCCTTTGAAAGAATGGAGCAATGATACACAGCAACGATGGTAGCAACAAAAGGCGGCATATTTTGAGAATGTAGATTTAGGAGATCACATTACTTCAAACAAATTGAGTAAGAATTAGAGAAACAATATCGAACATTGTGTTCCAATTTATCACGACAATTTCTCGAGAGTTAAATTTTCACTTTTTAAAAATTTTACATTTTCAACTGAATTTCTCCATTTTCAAATATGTCTGAACAATTTATCTAAAGTAAAACATACTAGATGAAGCCATATATATTCGATAGGTACATATCTCGTCTACATCATATCAAAATTTAAGCATACCTTTTAGCCTTCCATGAGAGCTCTGAAAGTCGGAAAATCCCATCTTTAAGATCACAGCCAAAAACTCTTGCATTCATGATAAGCCTGTTCAAACAGGGTTATCATTTATCATTCTGACATACATCTTTAAAGGTGCAATAATTCAAATTATATCTAAAATTTAAAAGGTGAAAAAAGGACATACTTTCACATATGTTCAAAGCTCTGATTGGTTAGTTAGTGGTTTTAAGCTCTGATTGGATGAACTGGCTTGAAGCTATGACCAGGAGAGCGTTATGGCTATAAGAAAATGATTACTGACAGTCAGTCACGTTTTTATTTTTTACAGATGGTAGTCTCACTAATTAGTAACTTTACTCGTATCTGTTTGGCTATTGATTGATTCATGTGGGTATTTTCAAAATAGAATGTTTCATTTGGTTATAAGCTTGTCTTGGTCAGATTTGAGTTGGGCCATGAAGAAGGCAGACGCCACATTAAACCCTTCAGAGGAAACATTTAGATTTACGAAAAATGTTGTATTGACTAGCCTATTTTTATTTTGGACAACATTTCGACTGAAGTAGCTTAAAACGTAGCTATGCGATATAATTTATATTAGGTNTCTACTAACTAACTTATTTTATTAGTGGTCTGCCAAACCATGCGGCGACCGAAATTAAGTGATCCAAAAGGACAGTAAACGATTTTAATAGATACTTGATCTGTTGGTCTATATTGCATAGACATTAAATATGATATTGAGAGAACATTTAAAGAGTAAATGTTAAATATATGTTGTTTAAATCAATTTGTATATATGTTTATATTTCAATAATCTGAATAAATTCCGTGGCCAAATACCGCCAACACAATTTCATGTTTTTGTTGCACCATCTTGAATAAGCTTGTCTTGGTCAGATTTGAGTTGGGCCATGAAGAAGGCAAGGCAGACGCCACATTAAACCCTTCAGAGGAAACATTGAGATTTACGAAAAATGTTGTATTGACTAGCCTATTTTTATTTTGGACAACATTTCGACTGAAGCAGCTTAAAACGTAGCTATGCGATATAATTTATATTAGGTCGTGCCATTTATCTTGGCCTAGTGACACATTCCGTAGTGTGTTTATTTTTTATGGCCACTCAGCCTGAACCCTAGCATGTGTCATAGTTTTACGCCCAGGCGATGACCTGTAACAAATTGGCATCAGTTTATGTAATTGTAACTGTAAAGGGGAACTTTGAACTGATATTTTTTCACTTTATTTATTGGAGAGATCCTGGACGCCCTTGGTGAAAATTCATAATTTAATCTACTTGACATTTGCAGTGGATACCACTAAGTAGAGGTAGACGAAGCACACGAGGAGAGGACAGCTTTCACAGTAGGATTTCAGGATTCTATGAATACAACAGGCTACAATTTGGACTGGTCAACAACCCAGCCACATACCAACGGCTGATGGAAAAGATCCTAGGAGACCTTCATCAACACTTCTGCTTCGCGTTCTTGGATGCCCTCATCATATTCTCAGACAACTATAAGGAACATCTCCGCCGTCTAGAACAGGTCTTGCAGAAATCGGGGGGAGACCAGCCTTAAGCTTTCACCAAAAGTATTCATTTTTTCGGAAAAGGTGTATACAGTGTCTACATCGTTTGAAAGAATGGGATATAGCCAGATCTAAGAAAGCTGCAAATGGTGTGATGCTTGCAAAGACCCAACACCAGAGGAAGCACGCCATTTTTGGGAGTAACTAGAACTATCAAAAGTTTGTGAAAGACTTTTCAAATATTGCCAGGCCTTTGAAAGATTTAATGCGAGTCCCAAAGAAGTCAAAGTGACATAGATCCAACGCAGCACCATCAACTAAATAGATTTGGGGACAACAACATGAGATAGCATTCCAAAAGTCGAAGTCCAAATTGCAGAAGCCACCAATACTTGGATTTCCTCAGTATGGGAAACCTTTGAACTCCACAAGGATGCTTGGATCGGGTGCTGTACTCTACCAAGAACAAGACAATAGGAAGAGGGTTATAACGTATATCAGCCGTGGAATGAAGAATTACCCTCGCACAAGCTCGAGTTCCTGGCATTGAATTGAGTTGTTACCGAGAAGTTCCACGACCACCTTTATGGGAACAGTTTTACTTTGCTAACAGACAACAACCCCGTGACGTGCGTCCTTAAATCTGCCAAGTTAGATGCTACTGTCCATCGTTGGCTCTAAGTTCTTGCCCAGTATGACTTCAGCAAAGTGTACAGACCGGGAAGCAATAATGGCGATGACGACGGACTTTCAAGAATACAAGTAACGTTTAGAAAGGGCAGTGCCACAGAGTCCATAAAAGCTCTCTTTAGTTTGCTCAGCCTATCGTACACAGCTTACCGATGTCAAGCCAAACAGCTGAGGAACCATCTTTACCAGCCCATCCATAGTCAACGTCAAGGGAGCACAGAAAAACGACCCACTTATTAAGTAATGGATATGATGGCTTAAAGAACATCGGAAACCTTCAAGGAATCAACTTAATCGTTCATCAGCTAATACTTGGTCATCGCCAACTAGGATAAGCTGAAGATGGTGGGTGATGGACTGTTCCACGGAATCACCGTAGATCAGGAAACAGTAAACTAGTTGGTCTTACCAGAATATCTGCATGCCAACAGTTCAAAAGTCGCTTCATGACGACACGGAACATCAGGGACGAGACAAGACACTGTCACTGATCAGAGATCGTTTCGTATGGTGCGGAGTGAACACAGACACAGAAAATTTGATTAGCCAGTTCAAAAAATGTATACACCAAAAGTAGCCAGCTAATCAGACAGCACCAATCATGACATTCGAGTCACTCAAGCCATTGGAGTTGTTGTGTTCGGATAATCTAAGATTGGAAAGATCAAAAGACAGTTATAAAAATATGTTAGTCACCACCAACCACTTCACCCAGAATGACTTGGTAGTACCTAAAAGATCAAATGGAGTCATGCAGCATCACAGGAATGGAGAAATCCAGAGCCACTCCATATCTTCCGATGGGAATGGCATAACCGGGCGTTTTAACAGGACCTTACTAGGCATGCTTGGAGCTTTGAAGACGCAAAAGAAGGACTAGAAAGCACAAGCTATCTGACATGCGGTAAGAGGACCGGTACCTGGTTGTTAAGAACCTAACAAGGACATCCCAGTGTACGAGGTAAATAAAAGGAGAGTTGAAAATGGAAGAAGAGAACGCTCCACTGGAACCTTCTTCATCAATCAGTTTTCTGTCGAGGAATGATGAAAAGGAAACTCATGCCCTACGGTCAGATCTGTCAGTGCCTACGCCCTGGACGAAGTTCGGCAACATCACCAACGATGATGAAAAAGACTCGGAAGAGCAGGGGGAGTTTAATGTATACATGCCCTGTTGAGGACCAAAATAGCGACACGATAAATGATGCTACAAGAGTGGATAGAACCAGCAGCAGGTGTCCTCAAGATTTCTGGTGATGACCATGACGGCGTTGAGGGATGACAATGCTCTGGTTTTGGAGATGACAGACTTCCTTCAAGACATAAAAATATAATTATTTCATAAAGAACCAACCCCTGTAAGTGATGGATTGGAGACCATAGTGACTGGTCAAGATGCTGAACAGGACACTTCAGCTATACATGGTGATGATACTAGCAGTGTGTTAGCGGACACATCACTAAAGGACCAGGCAGATGTGCCCACATAGATACTACCACCACAACAACGACGAACGATATTGCCTACACAACCACAACAACCATCAGATTCATCACCTACAAGACCAAGGAGAAAGCCCCGACCACTCCTTAACTATGTAGCTAAACAGACCACAGTTATTGAAGATCAACTGGCCAGAGAAACAAGCAGCCGAAGGCAGATGTGTTGACCTTGAGTTTGCCCTATCCAGGATAGTTCTGGAAATCATGATGATGAATTAGTCAGCCAATGACGAGAATGCTAAAAAGGGTGGGTAACTGCATGAAGTGGACGTCATTTTTCTTACATGGAGGAAGATATATCAGAGTGTTATTTTAGTCACTTTCATTTATATTAAGTAATTTAGTATTTCATTTATTTATTGATAAAATTTCTTTCTATTTAAATTTATATTGAAAAGTTTTATTTAAATTTGTAATATATTTCGAGGATATACGTCACGAGTAACTTTACTCGTATCAGTTTGGTTATTGTTTGTTTATGGAGGTGTCTCTGAAGTAGAATGTTTGGATTTGTTATAAGGCCTTTGTCGGTTTGATACCTCGTTATGCGCTTGTCTTGGCCAGATTTTAGTTGGGCTTTGAAGAACGCAGAGGCCATATTTACCTCATCAGAAATAACGCAGGGATTTACAAAAAATGCTGTACTGGTTAGCTATTTTCATATTAGACAACATTTTGACTGATGACTACCTTAAATCGTTGCTATATGATACACCGTGCCATTTATCCTGGCATAAAAACTTACTCCACAAGTGCGTTTATTTGTTTGTGGCCAATAAACCTGAACCGTAGCATCTGTTACTATTAATATACATGTTCCTCTGTTTTAGTCTACTGAATTTTTTTAAATACAATAGAAATACCCACTGACGTTATTTGTTTTTGTTGAGAACATGTCTGAAAAGGAGGTAAGTTTGATGCATAATATCTGTTTTCGAGGAAGCGTGACCGTCCATAAAATTTGCTTGATGATAAAACACTCTATGGCGTGATTCATGAATGTCTACTATAACAAAAGCCATATCCTAACCATATCCTAAACACAATTTTTTAAATCAAACTAGCCATTCATTTTGTATTTCTATCCAGAAAAAAACTAGGTTAATATTGCCCGAACTGACTTGGTTGAAATCCGATAGATCGCCCGAACTGACTTTGTCGTTTGATTGAAATCCCAATTAATCTATTGTTTTGATTTTATCTGCACTGATGAGACATTAGTTGTCGAAATTGCCGTATGCAGAAAGTAGGTTTACAGTAACTTCGGTATTTTGTTATTTCTTCTCCGTCTTTCAAATATAAACCCCTATATTTTGGTTTTAATTGGCTACAGCTGAAATCGTTATAATGTACATATGCAAAACTTATAAATGTCTGCATTTTTCTATCAATTGTTCTTTTGAAATCTAAGGACAGAAACTGAAAATAATCTAAATTGAAAAATTTACTCATCCTGGTGCTGATTCGCCACATTGCAAATGAAATTCGTTTACTCTGTCTTGTACATAAGTTACGGCATTTTAGTCTGCAATTCTAAAACGTGTTTGCTTTGCTGTCATCATCACAAAATATTTCAAATTATCTCAAAGTATCCATATTCATGAATCTACTTTTGTTTGATCAATTATCCTCAATAACAAACTATCAAACGTATCTGGCTAATTATGGACATTGATAATTGTTCTCAATTCTGTGTCAAGTCCTTGACTTCTTTATTTCATTGATATATACAAGGATTTATAATTAAGATCAGAAGTTCAGAATAACGACATAAGTCAGGACATATTGAAGAAAGTAAGTCTTACGAAACAGTTAACAGATGAAGTGATAAACTAAGGTAAGGGTTTCGCTATTAAATTAATATTGTTTCAGAATATGGTTTCTGTCGCAGAGCCGTCAAATGAGTCGGTAATAAAAGCGTATGGTTTGTCTTTGTCTGTCTTTCTATGGTGTGGTAGAAGGTAGTTCAAATACCAGAATCTGATTTAGACCTCCTAATAGTAATCTTCCCTTTTTAGTAGTAATATTCTCACATCTCCAGGATATTGAATCTTCATTCTACAGCCTATTCGCTTCCTAAAATGTAAGCAACTAATCTTCTAAAGAGAATTCACAATCTCAAAAACGTCTGTGCCAGAGTAATGTTCAACCACATGTTACATTACAATTTATGAAGACGTCATGATTTCATAGATCGTGTCAATGTTTCTGTTTGTTTTTAGGGGAGATGGACACTACCATTGCTTTATTTTCAGATCTGTTGTCTTTGCCTGTTCTGTTGTAGCCCTAGTTGTTTTGCCTATATATTACACAGATTTTGGACGTTATATATTTTAAGAATTCAGCCGACTGTTATGAGACATCATATAGTATAAACTGAACACATAAAAGTAAAACCTTTACCTTATTACAAAGTCAAAAGATGTGAAGAGTCTTTAAATAAAGTATAACTTTTTAACGAAAACTCCTTCTCCTTATGTATTAAAAAAAAAAAGAAAGAAACCTGAACCATGTTAAAACATGATCAACATTAAATATCAATTTATAACTATAGCAAAAATAAAAATATCACTATTTGTGGGAAATCTGTTGTGCTGTTGTTGGTAGTTTGCCTTTCTGAATTGTCTTTTATAGTGAAGAAATAAAGGGAAAAGTGTTAGATTGGAGGCTCTTAAATCTGTATCTTATCTCTGAACTTTTCTTTTATCCACCCACGAGGTTTATTGATGTAAATTGAATTCGCACCTGTTAGATGTGAATATGTAGAATATATGTTGGATTTTGCTATTTCATGAATTTTTAAGTATAAACTTATGAAGTTAATAAAGAACTGATACATATCAAAACATAATTATGAAGACCATATCAAAAAGATCAGGGAACACTTATATAATGCATTTATCTGGAACTTTGCTTCAGTGATTTTTGCCAGCGTTAACTAAGAACTGGGACTAATCTCTCCAAACTAACAACTACTTTTGGAAATGATCCTTGCTTTATGTAAAGTAGTAATTATCTCTTATTTAACTTCCAAACAGGTGTGGTGTCTAAACTGGATTTAAAGTGGCTTTGTTAAAGAAACAAGAGGCTCTCAAGAGCCTGTATCGCTCACCTGGGCCACGACTGACATATGCAGTTAAAATAATCCTAATGTTTTAAGGGCATCATTTTCAAATTTGTTCATATACATTGATGTTATATTATCTTATGTTAAACTATATTCCAGACTGGCAGCTATTTTGGATGGGGTGCAGTTCTAATGTTAAAACTATGATCCCTACTGGCGGTCATCTTGGATATAGTGCGGATCTGAAAAACAACTTTTTGCAGGGGACCAACTGGGGACTATTGTTGCCAAGTTTGGTTTCAATTGGCCATGTAGTTTCAGAGGAGAAGATCTTTGAAAGTGTTTTCCCATAGGGTCCAATGTTAAAACTATGACCCCGCTATCGGCCATCTTGGATATAGTGCGGATCTGAAAAACAACTTTTATGCAGGGCACCATCTAAGGACTATTGTGGCCAAGTTTGGTTTCAATTGGCCAAGTAGTTTCAGAGGAGAAGATCTTTTAGAGTATTTTCCCAAAGGGTCCAATGTTAAAACTATGATCCCCGCTGGCGGCCATCTTGGATAGAGCGTGGATCTGAGAAACAACTTTTTTGCAGGGGACCATATAAGGACTATTGTGGCCAAGTTTGGTTTCAATTGGCCATGTAGTTTCAGAGGAGATCTTTGAAAGTATTTTCCCATAGGGTTTCAATGTTAAAACTATGATCC
>MJUU01031720.1:99656-116255 GCA_002080025.1 Modiolus philippinarum | reverse complement strand
CTGTCATCCTTTGCCCGACAAAAGCACTAGTGTCTTAAGCTAGTGGACAACTACAACATATAGACAAACACGGGGCACTCATCAAGTCGAATGTCAGAAAACTTTCAGCTAGGAGACAAGTTGTTATTCATATGTTTATTATACTGTAGGGAAAACTGATATAGAAAGTGCGGTTTTGGTACCCCCAAAACCTGTAAAAATCCTACTGCTGGCTTTGCCGGTGCATGTACTAAGTCTAGGTAACCCGAGTTCTTAACGTGGTTTACATTTGTTTTTTGTCTTTATTTTATATTGTGTATTTTTTTAGGATTGTTTCCAGATTGAAATGTTCAGTTGTTGAACGTATTTTCTGTTGACGTTATAACCACACTATATACTAGTTACATAAATTATTTTAAATCATGTAACAAAATATAAAATTCTTAGGGACCGACCATTTAAAAGGGGGGGGCTAAGGTTTTTTTCTAAAAAAATATTTTGGAATATATTTCTGTCCAGAAAAAAACATACCCCCCCCCCCCTTTTCAGGTTAAATTGTCCGTCCCTTAGATTAAAATCTTTTTCTCTAATCACGAGTGCAGTACCGGTTGGGTAAATTTTTATATCCATCATATGTTGAATAAAGCCCCGTGGTATTTCTCGCCAAATCTAGTCGGAATACAATGTTCGGTGTTATTATTTATCATTAGAGAAAAAGATTACACCACTTTATCCCCATTATTACCATATCTTATCATTTCTCGATATTTAAATTTAAAAATTTTGAAAGCTCGGCAATCCTCGCAATTAAAATCTCAAAATTTAACTATCTGTAGTGGATTAAATATGGTAATGAACGGGATGTTGTGGTGTAATCTATATATGTCCATATGTCCTTAAGATAATCCTAAGATATTTGAGCAGAGTATTTTCAAACTTGCTATTCAGTTGAAGTTGTGATCACAAATGTTATATTGTCAGATGAGTAATTGGTCAGTGTGCTCAGAAACACCTTCAAAGAGCAAAGCTGTAGACAACCCAAGTTGCATAATAAACGGTAAAGTTTTGTTGTGCTGAACGCGTGTTTCAAGTAGTAAACTCTCAACAGCTGCATTAGAAAGTAAAATATATGGATAGCAATACCCCCAAAATAGTCTGAAAGAAGTTTTCATTTCAAAAATATCTTAGACATTTATTGATGAATAACAAAATACCGAAGTTACTATGAATTTAATTTCTGCATATGCACATTTCGACAACTTATGTCTATTCAGTGCATATCAAATCAAAACATTTGGAAATCCATAAACCAAAATAATGGTAAAGCTGATAGATAACAAATTACCAAAACGATCTAAGAATTGAAGCCAAAATAAGCTAAGAACAGAGCTATGCAAGAGAGAGATACCCTAAGATAAAACAAAATTTTCTTTAATTTCGATATTGAAAGTTTTCAAATAAAACCGGTTTGCATCAGTTAGATTTTAATCTGTATATACGGTGTCGAATCATACTCTTGCATAAAATTTTTAATTAAAATACAAAATGCATAGACTAATATCCATCAAAACATGGACAACATTTTTGTTCGTTTTGGCAACATCGTTTATCAGCAGGTCATTGGAATTCCCATGGGTACAAACTGTGCACCTCTCATTGCAGATCTTTTCCTGTTCTGTTACGAACGGGACTTTATGAAAAAACTACAGAATGGAACCGTCCAAAACAGTGATCAACTTATTTGTATTTTCAATGATAACAACAGGTACATCGACGATATTCTCACTATTGACAATCCCCAGTTTTTAGACTATGTCGACCTCATATACCCACAAAAACTGAAACTTAATAAAGCAAACAGTGATTCTAAATACTGCCCATTTCTCGATCTAACTATCAACGTTGACTCTGATAAAATTAAAACTAAAATTTATGATAAAAGGGATGATTTTGATTTCACTATTACTAATTTCCCTTTTCTTGATGGCGACGTTCCTGTAGCTCCATCATATGGGGTGTATATCTCAACTACTACGATTCGCACGCGTCTGTTCTACTCTTGACGACTTGAATGAACGTAACCTTACTATCACATCCAAACTTTTAAAACAAGGTTACAGATTTCATCAATTGATAAACACATTTAAGAAGTTTTATAGAAGATATGGAGATTTCTAAATATGATACGACTTGCAAACGGCTTATTAACTAAGGGTATTTCTCACCCTCGTTTTTATTGAAATGTTGCTTAAAATGTCAAAAACTTATAAAACATCCAAAAAACTGGGGCGTAACACAACTTGCATTCTTCACGTAACAGGGGATATTGACAGAATATTCTTCATGCTTCCGTTAAATTGGCTTTGGAATCCAATGATCTGAAGATATTACAGGCATAGTGGCCTCTCACTGATACTGCCGATGTCTACTGAAATCTATGATGATTCCGTAGTGCGACAGTGTTTTACCAGCAGACTAGGTTCCTTGAGCTAGCCGGCAGTTTAGCGTAGAGCACTCCTCGACCCATTGGGTTTTATTTGTATGTTTATTATACTATAGGGAAACGGGATAGAGAAAGGGGAGGTTTGGATACCCATAAACCGGTTTAATCCACCGCTAGCTCTTGCTAGTGCCGCTACCAAGTCCGGCTATCTTAGTTCCTATCGTTGTCTATGTTTGTCTTTTGTCATTTTATTGTTTTTCTTGTGCGGTTCCCTGGTGCATTGTGACATATGATTGTGGTTTTCGGTCATTGTAGGTGTTTCCTGTTATCTTTTCTACATTAATGGTTATAGGAACCAGATCAACATCAAGGATAACTTAATGCTTATACTTCGAACTTGCTTCATTGACTTTTACTCTGGTAAATGACAACTTGTTTCTGGAACTGATGCTCGCTCTATGCAAAGCAGTAACTGTTTCTAATCTAACTGCTAAAAAGACTGGTACAAAATCTTTTTTCAAAGCGGCTTAATAAATGATTTGTTCAAGTAGAAAAAAAACAAGATTTGATCAAATGTCCGAACGACTTCAATCTGAGGTAACTGTTTATCAGAAGCTATAAAACTTAGGATCCGTTTGATATAAACATTTTGGAGTGTGTTTATATTTTCAAAATTAATATGTTTGACAATCGATAGTCTTATTCCATTAAAAACTGCATGACTTGGAGTTTTATCTAAGTAAAAATAAAACATATTTTTAAGTGTTTGAAGTTTGGAAAAATGTTCATTTAAACACAAATATAATTTTAGGCTGTTTCAATATTTACTCTAACTTTATCAAAAGACCAAACATTTTGTTTTTCTGTGTACTTATGCGCAAGTCCAGTTGTGCGTTTTTAAATTCAACTTATATCGACCCAATGGTCATTGACTGCATTTAGTTAAAACTTAAAATTTATCTTCAACCTGAAGACTGAGTGTGCAAATGTGTAACGATGATATACTGACCATCTTCATCAGAGCCAACTGACAGTTAGAAAAGCAAAATCATTTTTTTACACCATGGAATCAGAAAAAGCATTTGCTCCATTGTAGGTGTCAAAAAGTGCAGACAAAATTTTTTTATTGTGGTGTTTAGGTGGTGTTTATAGGTGGGCAAAAAGATAATCCGATATTCTTTGCATCTCCAGAACATATTATCTTCTCCTTCATTTCTTCTTTTGCTTTTCTTTATATCTCTCCTCTCTACCTTTAATGGGAATGTGCTCCTTTTTAGCATTTTAATGGAATCCCTTTCAATTATTACGTTTGGAGATTTCTCTATCCCATGTCCGTGTAGTATAATAAACATTGAATAACTATTTTCCCCCAAATTTTTGGCATTCAAGATTTCCTACTAAACTGAAAACGAACATAATATGTTTATGTAGGCAAATATAAGGATAAGCCGTTTGAAGTGTTTCTATATAAATTTTCCCTTAATAACACATGAAGAGTTTCCATAAATGTCTGCTAAGATCGATGCACTAGCCAGAAACTGAATTAAATATTGCTTATATATTTAGTTTTATGTATCAGTGAAAAAAAATCTTTCAGTTGGTGGTATTTTGTACAACTTAAAACTATGTCATTGTTGTTTTTCAGTTGATATGTTGTACGCATTTAATAAGCACTGTATAAGATATTATTATTGATACTATTCTAGTTTGATATCAATCAAATCATGTAGTTTGCTAATTGTTCTCATTTCCTTGTCAAGTCATCGACTTCTTTATATCACTGCTCTAAACGAGGAGGTATTTTATGATAACTTCAGGGTCAAGGACATCGGCTCTGACGTTAAGCACATAGTAGAGCAATATGACGTGATGTTCTACGGCAAGCAATAATAAAAAATAATGATATTTTCAAATAAGTTGGTATTGTCTCAAGCAATTGTCAAATAGATTACCGAGTTCGTGTTTCTTATATTTCTTTTACTATTTAAAAAAAGAAAACACGATTTTAAAAACGTCTATTTCTACATTTAATTTAAAAGAAGGCCCGTAATACAGTTTTTCCAGCGAAGAGTCAGAATTAAAAGATACACAATATAATTGACGTTTTCTTATCCTCCTTCAACATGTACGACATTTAGCCCAAATTTTGTCTTTTTAGGTCAGTTACCGTGACGACATCAAATATTCAGTATTTGTTTTATACATTGCTCTTACTTTGATCGACTTCTGAATAGAAATTTGTAATCAACACATTTGAATTTACTATTCAGATTAACAACACGAAAGAGATTAAATAAGAAACTAAATAAAAGAAAACATTAGATCTTGAAGAAATCTGTGTGATTTTTATTAGTTTAAAGAAATATTGAAGGAACCATTGATTTCCTGCCATTGTCTTGAAAAATGCTTCAGTGATACCCATCTTTCACATGCTGAGTTTAAAGTTTCTTAGGGTTCATTTTGACTAGGAAATGTCAATTACAAGTAATTTGGCACAGATATATAATATAGGGTCATTCTGTAGAAGATTCCATTTCTTGCATGACCTAGGAAACTGCGAACATATATATTGAGATCTGTTGAGCTGTTTCACGTACTTGTTTTTGTGATTTAAAGTAGATTGTTGCCTTACATTGTAAGGTTAGATTAATCATAGTAAGGCAAGAATTACCGCGACCATAAAGTATTTGGGACGAGAATGAATTTTCAAATAAAGTATCCAAGAACCGTGACAGCAAAATGATAACAAGAACAATATTCCCGTTTCGTTTCCTGGCTGCGGCACAAAAATACAAAACAATTTTTTTTGTTAATATACAATATGAAAAAGAAAGGAAATGGGGTAAATGTCAAGGAGACAACATCCCATCTCCAGCTTAAAACTACCCAAAACAAAGCATCTAGGGGTCACCGTACGGTCTTCAACACAGTGAAGAGTATATGGCCCCCAAAATTAAAAAGTGAATAAATCAATGGAAACAAACCACATCCAATAATCCGAATATCAAGAAACTAAAATTTTATGAGAAGAAAAGGACAAGCCAATGACCAAAATATTCCTGACTTTGGACAGGCGCAAAAATCGCGGTGGGGTTAAACTCGTTTTGTTCATATCCAGCTTTATCGGTCTTGGTCAGTAATCACGTGACCAATCCACTTGTCACCGTACGGTCTTCANCACAGTGAAGAACCTCCATATAGCAAGCCCTATATGGCCCCCAAAATTAAAAAGTGAATAAATCAATGGAAACAAACCACATCCAATAATCCGAATATCAAGAAACTAAAATTTTATGAGAAGACAAGGACAAGCCAATGACCAAGATATTCCTGACTTTGGACAGGCGCAAAAATCGCGGTGGGGTTAAACTCGTTTTGTTCATATCCAGCTTTATCGGTCTTGGTCAGTAATCACGTGACCAATCCACTAGTCATCGTACTGACTGTAATTACTATTGGAGTGAATGGGAATGTTACAATAAATATTGATTTATGTTTTAAATTTTGATTATGAAATTTAGTTGGACCTAGTTTCATAAATTTCAATCATTTCTGATTTCAATGGTATGATTTTTATCAGTTTAAATTATTCGGAAATTAGTTCCAATTTCATTTTAATGTTAGACCCGTTTTTCTTGATTATATGCATTGTGGCTTATAGAAAATCGTGAAAAACCCAAGATCCCCACCCCGTTTTACTCGAAATATTTAATTTGTAATTTATTTCTAAAAGTAGTTGGACCTAGTTCCAATATCTGCAATAATTGTTTTTTCAAAATATCGCATTTTTGTCAGTTTAGGTATTGAGGAAACTAGTTCCATTTTGAGTTTAAAATTGTCAAATTTCGGTATAAATCGTGTAAATCGTTCTTATTCAAGATGGCAACCGCTCACTCGATGTAGTAATTTCCATCAGAAAATTATTGTGATTTTGATAATCTTTTAGTTCGATTTGAAGATTTGTTTTTTTTTATTCTTAAAATTTAACATGATTTTAAAACATAGGAAAAGTTATTAAAAAAAGTCTCTGGTCAAAAGCGGGACAAAATATATTGTCCCTGTTAAAAGCAATTATCCGCATACATTATTTCAGAGAAGTGTGCAGTCTTTTCTATGCCTCGTATAGTTTCATTTGTCACCTGTAAGGCCTTGGATACCTTGTTAATTTGTCACCTGTTACGAATGAATTAATTGTTTATTCCAATGCAGTGTAAATGTTGTCTGGCAGGTGTCGAATTATTGTCAATATCAATATACAACCATGTAGAGTAGTTAATAAGTTAATTGAGGTAGATCACAAAAATTACTTCAGGAACAAGTTTTAGTCAGATGATTTCACAAAAACATATTTTGAACTTTGTCATTTTAAGTTTATAATTATAGAATTGATTTAATTAGTATCTAAAAGGAAGAATCAGGTTTAAGGGTAAATTGTACAATGAAATGATATAACTCTTAAAAGCCTATTTTCTTATCATAAAGTGGCAGAAAAAACATTGAAACCAAATTATACAAATTCCAAATATATTGATTTATCTTAAAAACAAAATACATGATCATATATGGACACGATTACCTCTGCACGAGTACAGGAATGTAATCAAACATACGAGAGTTATCGTTCCTAATTATGTCTCGCATAGTTGGATATGTGGATCCAACCGCCCCCCNCCCCCCCCACCCCACGTGTGTGGTGAATGGCTAAAAGATGAGTAGAGAAAAAGACTGACAGTAAAAATCAAAACTAGAAAAAAGTCAAACTTATCGAGACGAGTACCTTTACAATGAAGTACATAAAACATGAGGACAATACACATAGGCACTGTCCTGATAAATGCTCGAAGTTACTGACAGCTAGTTAAGGACATAATTTCCGTTGACCTTCTTACATATGAAACATCAATTGAAATACTTCTGAATAGATTTCGTATAACAACATCATCAATTATGAAAGAAGAACATGATCTTGTGCAATGCCAAAATACTGCCAAGATGAAAAACTGTTTTAATTTATTTACGTTGTAAAGCATTTAGGAGCTGATCAATATCTTTGCAAACAAAAACCAGAAGTAATGCTGTATTTATATCCTTTATGAATAAGTTTGTTCATCGGATTAATAAGTTTGGAAGGACAATTTTTGAATTTATGCGCTTTGTAAGTGATATTTCCATAGAAGTTTGGATGTGAAATGCCCTGTTGTATAAGAGCCCTGCATGTAGAACCAGCAAATTTCCTTAATAATCAATGTATCTATAATAAAATTTATCAATTTATGATATCTAAAACCCTTCATGCAGAAGTTTTTCAGTTAGACAAAGATTTCGGTCGTTGAAGTTAGAAACACCACTACATGCACGTGCATATCGAACAAGCTGTGAAATGTAGACCCCGTAAGAAGGGGCTAACGGAACATCGCCGTCGAGATGGGGAAAATTAACTATAGGGAAAGAGAAATCATCCCTTTTATCACAAACTTTCCTTTTATCATAAACTTTAGTGTTTAACTTTCCTTGATTCATTGATATATCAAGATCAAGAAAATGTGTATGATCGCTGCTGATATAGGATTTATTTAAAGTAAGTTCGGCAGGATAAATTTCGTCTATAAATTTAGAAGATTCAGGAGATTATTTAAAGCCAAAATATCGTCCAAATATCTATATGTATTGTTAAAAATATCCACTAAATGCTGTTTAGAAGGTTCTTTTTGAATTTTGGCCATGCATTGTGACTCGTAACAATAAAGAAATAAATCTGCTATGAGAGGTGCACAGTTGGTACCCATAGGAATAACTATTTTTTGCCGATAGACAGTATCACCGAAACGAACAAAAATATTATCAAGAGGAAAATTTAATGCTTTATTCATATCCTGACAAATCCAGTTGGTATATTTGTCATGTTTGTTGTCACTGAAAAATGATTTGAAAGTATTGCAACAAATGTAAGTACATCCTGATTTTTTGAAGGACCATTTGATCAAATTCGAAAATTTCTCTTTGATAAGTGTATGCGGTAATGTAGTATAAAGGTTAGAAAAATCATAGCTATCGACGGAGGTGTATGTTTCATAAACAGATCGAAGTCTTTCCAAAACTTCAACGACTTTTTAACACTCCAAAAGTAGTTAATTCCACTGTACTCATAACATTTGTTGCTGAAATTGGTGACGAGACTTTTTTTATGGTAGTAAGTGCACTCAATAAAACAGAAATGTGTGTAGTTGAACATTTACTTGGTGCCGAAATAAAACGAAATTTGAAAGGATTTTTGTGAAGTTTAGGAATCCAATACATAGTAGGAATGCTTCTATGATAAGAAGTTGCATTTAGTTCAGCTGTAGCTTTATATCATATGATCATCAATTATTTGTGTTTCTGTTGACGTGGTAGCTTGGAATGTACTTGAATTGGTAATTTCATTACGAAGCACATCGATGTAATACTTACGTCAAAGAACGAACACATTATTGGTCATAAATGCACATTTGTTGTAATATAAGCATTTTTAGAGTGTTGTAGTCTAAAAGCAGAAGTCGTAAAACAGCCGTTTAATGACTTAATAACTAAGAGGTAACTAAACTGTATTTATAACGATCTGAGAGGGGTAAATAGTAAATTTTACAGTTGCTAATTTCTGGCGAAGCAGTTTACCCTGAGGATCGTTTAATCATATTTTTTTTTATCTTTTCCTATGAAATGTGAAAAAAAGGTTTAAACCGATTTAAAAATAGCAGGAAGTTTTGTTTGTGTCTTGGCAAATACCTTGCAATTTGTTCGGACAATAAATCGATTATTTTACCTCCTAAAAATTTTTCGCAATATAATCGAAATTACAAACATAAGTGCAATTAGAATAGATCTTTTATATCCTAAGTTGATTATTATTCTTCTTCTATCACTATAGGGTCTTATACTCTTCTAATACTCTTGCTCAGTAAAATAAAGGAGCCTTTCCTAATATCCCAAAAACCATAATATGCCAAAAACTAGATACAAATAAAACTATTTTCATTTGAGATATGTAAAATTAGAAGTATTATGTTCCTCTCAAGGCCACTGGTAAGATAGTTATATTAACCTTGAATTCTTATAAGGCAGCTGATGTTGTTGCTTTGTCTGGTAGTGCGTTCCATTGTCTGATAGATGTCTGGAGAAATGATTATCTATATTGGTCTTTCTTAGTTCGTTGTTGATGCAATCGTTGGCCTCTTCTGGTTTGTGAATCACCATGTTTGTAGAAATCATGTGTTTTGATGTCCACCAGCATTTATCTTTCAATAGCTCATATTTTAGCCGTTTCAGTAAGAAGCTGACGCAACCTGGTTTTTGTATCTGTTGTAAACGAACCGATCTATCCTTCTCTTTACTTACTCTAAGTATCTATCTAGGTGGTTGTGGTAGGGGTCCCATACAGTGGATGCATGATTCCAGTGTAGTTCTAAACATAAATCGGTAGGCGTTGGCTTTAACTTCGGGCTTGCACCGTCGTAGGTTCCATCCAGAAGACCTAGTGTTGTTGATGTCTTGCTGACAATTTGGATAACATGCTCGTCGTTGATGTCGACTTCCAGGTATTTTCCATCCATGCCAAACTACATCTAAGGTGTGATTGTGCAAATGGAAGTTTTTTTCATCTGTATGTGATTCATCTTGTCATGTCATGTTTTTTTACATTAATGTGTGTTTATGTACAAATTTATGTAATGTACCAATTAAATACATAATCTAAAAATATTTAAATTATATTTAAATAATAAAAAACGAAAAATCTTTCCTGTGCTAACGTTAGATCGTCAAGCCAGGTAAAAACATCTTGAATTAACGATGTATGCGAATTTAGAAATTGCTTGAATATTTGGTTTTATACATAAATTTTAGTGAAAAAATTCTTTCAGTTGGTCGTATTTTGCACAACTTAAAAGTTAAAACTAATATCACTGTTGCTTTTCAGGTTATGTGTTGTAGGCGTTTCTAGTAAGCACTGTTTATTGATACTATTCTGGTTTGATATATGTCTAATTATGTAAATTGCTAATTGTTCTCATTTCCTTGTCAAGTCATCGACTTCTTTATTTCATTGCTCTCTACAAGGATTTATAATTAACGTAAAGTGCTTCAATTGGAATTTTACTATATCTTCAGAATCAAGGACATCAGTTCTGACGTTTCATCACATTGTCCTATAGCAACATGACGTGATGTTCAAAGGTAAGCACAGTTGTAGAAAATGTGGATATTTTAGATATTTTCGAATAAGTTTGTATTTTTGTATTTTGGCATTTTTTTAAGCAATTGCTTCTTTTCGTTGTCAAATAGATTGCTGAGTTCGTGTTTCCTTTATATTTATCATCTAAAAAAGAAAAAAAAAAAAAAAAAAATTAACCAATATTTCTGCATTTCATTTCAAAGAAGACCTGTATTCCAGTTTTTCCATTGAAGAATTGAGAAGGTTCTGAGTCCGAATTCATAGTTTGTTATCGTATGATATTATTGAAGTTTTTGCTAAGCTATAATGTATTTTAAACCGATCGTCTTCCTTCAATGTGTACGATATTTATCTGCTGACCCGAAACCCGACGTTGCATTGAAACTTGCAATATCTAAATTTTACAAAAATTTGTTTAATACTAAGCAGTATCTCCCTCATGTATAGCTTTGTCCTTGGCTGAATTTTGGCTTTTCTATTTAAATCCTATTGGTAATTTGTTCTCTATCAGCTGAACACGCATTTCGATTTATAGACATCTAAATGTTTTGATTTTATCTGCACTGACGATACATAAGTTGTCGAAATGCGCATTTGCATACACAATATTAACAGTAACTTCGGTATTTTGTTATTGACCCCTCCTCTTGTCTTTTTAGGTCAATTATCTTGATGACATCAAATGTTCATTATTTGTTGATACATTGCTCTTACTTTCGTTTCCAGACATTGACTGAATAGAAATTTTTAATTAACACATTTGAATTGACTATTCAGATTAACGACATGAAAGAGTTTTCAATTAGACGTTTCGCACGGTGTTCAACGCTTGCGACGGTTAAGGTTGTTGATGTCAAAGAAATAACTTTGTTGATCTCTTTAAATATTATTTCGTTAAAAAACAAATATTATTAAAATAACATATTTTTTTATAACTATGCGCTTTACTGGCTACAAAATAATACATTATTATACCAATAATTATATTGAAATATATGCATAAAACGGGTCTTCAAATAATAAACTAAATAAAAAACGTTAGATCTTGAAGAAAGCTGTATGATTTTTAATAGTTTGAAGAGATGTTGAGAAAACTATTGATTAATGCCATCGTCTTTTTCATGCTGGGTTTAAAGTTTCTTTTTGTTTATTTTAATTAGGTCATGTCAATTACAAGTAATTTGGCACAGATATATAATATCGGGTCAATTCATTTCTTATATGACTTCGAAAACTGCGAACATATAGAGAGATCTTTTGAGCTCTTTTGCGTATTTTTAGTTTTATCTACGAGCAGTGGTCTTATTGTGATTGTGATTTATGCCTTGCATTGTAAGGTTATATTTAGCATAGTAAGCCAATAATTGCCGTGAATAAAAAAAAAGATAATAATCACAGCAAAGCGGTATGCCGTATAGAGAAACTACAAAAAGGTATTTACTGATATTGTCAGTTTTCACAGAAATTTTGATACCTTGTTTCTTCACTGATATACCAAGAATGTGGATACTCTTCATACTGATTATTCGACGTGCTTATATGACATCGACCAACAAAATCTAAAAACAACCTAGGGATTGCCAGTCCACCTAACTGGAATGGTTAAATCCGAGGGTTAAATATACACCTCAAGCTTTGTTACATAACAAATACAGATAGAACTGTCAACAACTAAACGTTTCTTAAACATTTGACCTCTAGATCAATTAATTTCTCCATTTGACATTAACATTTATCTGCCCCATCAAGTTGTTAGCTAATTGTTCTTGCTTCCGAGTAGGAGTACAAATATCCTTGGAAAAGTTTTATGATAAACGTAGGCTTTGAAAGTAAATGATATAACAAGTACTAGACAATTTGACATAAATAAACTATACAATATTTTACGAAAGGATATGGAGTAAATGAACATGAGACCATAACTCACATGTTAACTCAAACTGCAATAATTTTAATGAGCTGTATGGCCATTTCGGAAATAAATTCCTCATCAGCAGCACTAGAACCCAAACAAAGGAAATCCATATTCAAAAAACTTTGACAGTTAAAGTGTTACGGACGGACGGAATGACGGACGGACGGACGGACGGACAGACGGACGGACACCACCATCACTATATACCCTCCGCTTTTACAAAGCGGGGGTATAAAAATATTTAAAATGCATAAAACCAAACGAAATCCGAATAATCAGTATTATTATATTTGTACTTTTGTTTCTATGTATAAAGTATATAAATGCACCTAATCGATAAAACATCATATTGCACAGTTGATCATGATAAATCATCATATTGCACACTTACTTTGATTGACGTTTACAGGCCACACCCCTTTAACACCGATAATAGATTTACCATGCCCCTTTTGTTTGTCATAGTAACTTAAGGCATGTCAATCAAATATAATAAAACAATTATGGCACTTCTATACTCGATCAATATGGGGTTTAACGGAGCGCAAAAGATAATACTGAACTCGGGATAAACCCTCGTTCAATATAACTTTATTGCTCCGTTAAACCCCATATTGATCTCGTGGAAGTGCCATAATTGTATAATATCAAATATAGCTAAGGACAAAACTACGATTGAGGGAGTTAATCCTTCAGTTTTAGAATTTACATAAATTTAGATAATAGTAATTGAACAAAGTGTACACATGATATATTATCTCATGTACAAAGACACCATATCTAAGAAAAATAAAGAGCATACAAGTCTTCATGTGATCATATTTAACAGAAACCCTAACAGTCGGGAATTGACAATAAAGCAACACACGCACACACTAAATATGAAATCGTACGAAATGATACGTGTGGTAATATAAGTGACACTTTGCAAGTTTGAGAGTAGTGTTTAAGTCCATGTAAATAGGGCTCCAGAAACAAAGCTCTCGGTGCAAATATTAGATCACCCGATTTTAGCCAAAATGAGCCTTTGCCATCACTTAACGCCAGTCATCTGTTTTCCATTCAAAGATATCCTTCGCTGAAACAACTATGCTTCTTAGAACAAAACTTAGTCACAATGATCCTTACATTGTACCCTTCAAAAAGATGTCCTTATGTCTGCAGCTCATCTTAGATTGTTCCTTGAAAAAAAGGCTTCTCCTGCATATATGCACCTCAATCAAGATACTAACTGGTGCAGAATAATTTATCATTGGACCGTATTGAAAACACATTCAAAGATCTGTGAAACTAAAGGCAATCTTGAACCAAACTAAGTCACAATAGTACTTAGATTATACAGTTCAAAAAGATATCCCGTATCTCCATATCTTAAACAAATGAAAAATATTTAGCTTCAGACCCTATGGAAAATTCATTTAAAGATCTCTTCTGAGTCAACTGCATGGGTCAGTTAGAACCACATTTAATTTCTTTAGTCATCAGATGGTACGAATCAATAGGTTCGCATCCTGACATTGCAGAACCCGTTAGTTGACAAGTAGATAAGTTTATAAGACTATCTATTTAAGCATTGATGTACACGTAAATGAGCAACACTGCCTTGCTTTTATTTGCAACCAACACAAAAACCATACATTAAAAGACAAAGAAGAAGACAATGTGGCCATTAGGACAAGGAACAATGTTTAGAATTCATACCCATCTGAAATGATCTATCTATAATAATATAATCTAAAGAAACCTATTCTGAAATTAATTAAGCAAATTTAAAAAAGGGTGATATGAGGAAAAAAGGTCCCACAGAAGGATTGCTCATTTTGCCTAGATCCGACAGAAACATTGCCTCCATATTATAAAATTTGACTTCACGTGAAGTATGTTTTGATCACTGATAATAAAATAAATAATTATCTGCAATGTAATGAACATTGCCGTCACCATAACATCATTGAAAGATATGACGTGTCAGTATCCCAAATGAAAGTGAACATTTTCAGCTAGATTCACGTCTTTCCGGATTTGACTACCGACTTTGACATTTTCCCGGATTGAATCACGCACAGTGTGACGGGTGCTGTTAACAGAGCAGGACATGCTTACTCTTCCGGAGCACCTGATGTCACTCTCAGTTTAACTGGAGTTCACACTGTCAGTGCCTTTGTTCTGAATGTTGTGATTTCTGTTTCTGTGCTTTGTGTCTGTCTGGCGTCGTTTTTTTTTGTTTCTAGCGTCATTGTTTTCTGTGTTCCCGTTTTTGCCCTGTCTTTGGACTTCGATTTTTGTGAATTTCACTCCTTTGTTCCTTCGGTATTCTACTGCCTTTGTTTTACATTATCCCTGTGCGAAAAAAAAACTTTCTTTGAATGGAAAAAGGGCTTATTAAATGAGTTCCTGTGGAAAATGTAGTAAGGTTATGTTTTATTTACAGTAATAGTATGAACTTGATTAGGAAACGAGTAATTAGCTTTAAAGTCTAGAACGGAAAGTTGTGGGGTGCATATGTTAACCATATAAACTTAATTTCAGTAAAAATATAAGTTTTTTTTTGTTTCCGAAAAATGCATGATCTTGATTAAAAGTGTGACATCTTGTTATTTATGGGGAAACATTCTTGAATAAATATTGAATTTTTGTGAAATAATTAATTTCTGATTTAATTTATATTGATTAACAGGAAACACCTACAATGGCCGTAAACCACAATCACATGCCACAATCCACCAGGGAACCGCACGAGAAAAATAATAAAATATGAGTCTAATAGAAATCAGGCAATGGTTGATTAATACCTAGAATATTTTGTATATATGCATCGATTCTTAGTATTTTGTAATGGTAAGCAATACATATGTCACCTCCAACTCTTAAGGGAGTATGAGTGTCAGAAAATTTTTGATTAGAATGAAAACTCGGACTTTTTGTTTTGAAGAGCTCCGCTAATAGAACAATATGAGTAAAAATTTTTGAAAACCCATGCAAGATTTTTTTAGATATACGGCTCGAATTTTGGTGGGAAACAGTTCTCTCTAGAGTTTTCCTTCAATTACCATTAGCTGTTTACGTGCCTTAAAATATATGAAGATATAATTCGAAGCTGATTTAATTTTATACATTGTCTATTTTTAGCATTTTAAGTGACCTATGACCAAGAAAATATGATACATGTTCAAAAACATTTTACACGGTTTAAATGGATAAAACCCGAGGATATCAAATGCTTCTAATATCTGACGCTCATACTCCCTTAATTCTAATTTTGAAAAAAAACAAACATAAGCAATTGACTACAAGCGCATTAAACGGTTTACTAAGCTTTTGACCGTGCAGCAAGAGTTCTCCAAATGTATGCTAGTAACTCCTTTTACATTCATCCTTGCCAATTTGAATATGTTCCGATTGAAGTTTTTAAAATAATTGGTTTGAAAGTGTTGTACGGCTAGTACTGGATAGATGGAAATATCATTACTAGTAGTTCGACTGTCATTAAGTGCTCGTTTTGTATAGCAACACTACCGACGTCTTGCTATTGAATCATGTCTTTTCTGCTCTAAAGAAGTTGATACAGACCACCAATTTTTCACTGACACATAATTAATCTATTTATGCATCGAAATTAGTAGTAGTAGTAGTTTAGTAAAATGGTCTTCGGTTGGAAAAAGGAGCATGGATGTGTGAACTTGCCACCCGTTGATCTTTTACTAGAAACATAATTATGGCGTTTAAAAATGGTTATTAATTTTGAATGCTTCAGATATTAATAGAGGAATAATGAGGAATATATTATGAATTGAAATATTGTTCGACAAAATTGATATGCTTTTACGATTTTCTGATAATAGTGTGTAGTTGGCTTTATATCTGACCTTTCATTAACAACACAATGTACTGAAGTATCAAAAAAAGTTATTAATTATATGATGTATTCACATGTAATGGGTTTTTTTGTGGGAACAAATTCAGACACTATATAGTACTCGTAAACCTCTATGAGCAAATATCATAATATCTAGCGTTCACATGCTTTACCACCTAATTTGAAATACATCATGA
>MJUU01031720.1:69489-95017 GCA_002080025.1 Modiolus philippinarum | reverse complement strand
AAACCAAAATTTTATTGAAATTTTAGTCTATTTTTAGCAACTGTGACCTTGACCTTGGGGGTACCAACCCAGAAATCGATAGGGTTCTGTCTTTGGTAATAAGTAAGCATGTGACCAAGTTTGGTTTTGATCCAATGTAGTATACTCAAGTTATCCAGAACCAAAATTTTATTGAAATTTTAGTCTACTTTTAGCAACTGTGACCTTGACCTTGGGGTTAACAACTCGGAAATCGATAGGGTTCTGTATTGGGTGATAAGCAAGCATGTGACTAAGTTTGGCTTTGATTAGATGTAGTATACTCAAGTTATCATCCGGAAACCAAAATTTTATTGAAATTTTAGTCTATTTTTAGCAACTGTGACCTTGACCTTGGGGGTACCAATCTGGAAATCAATAGGGTTCTGTCTTGGGTGATAAGTAAGCATGTGACTAAGTTTGGTTTTGATCCGATGCAGGATACTCAAGTTATCATCCGGAAACCAAAAAGATGGACGTACGGACGGACGTACGGATCAGGGTAAACCTTAATGCCCCCGACCCGACCACTTAGCGGCGGGGGCATAAAAATGGGTTTTGGTTTCCTTTAAATTGTAGGTTACAGAAATCATCAAATATCAGACTTATATACCAATAGAGAATCATCAACTGGTATACAAAGAATAAAATTTAATTTATAACTGTATTTCAAAGAAGTAATAACAAACAACATAAAATATTTATGAAAATTGTATTAAGAAACTGATTGTCAAGCTCTTTTAGCAGTCGTAATTCCGATGAAAATCTAACAAAAATAAGGGCTTCATATTTTCCAAATCGAGACAGTTTTAATATGAAATATATTGGAATTTTTCTAAATCATGAATGCGTAAGGAAATAGACAATTTTTTTGTTTGCACATCTCCAAAGTCACAGTTATGATGAAGCTTGGCTATATGAGAATATCATGATAATTTCAAATCGCCGTATTAATCAGTTTTCCATGCCCTCAAAAACTCCTTATCATTATGACCAACATTATCTACCAACCTTGTAACATTTTGGTCGACTGCAGATCAAAACACAAATAAAGGAACCTCCTGAACAAAAATATAATGTCAAGAAGTGAGTATCACTTTCTTGATCCTCATAGGTACGGTATTAATATTTTATTGTAAATAGCGTAAGAACGAGACTCTGAGACTGACAAATAACACATAAATAAAGCTTTATATATCTTGAATCTCTATACTTTATTTTATGAGATTAAAGTAAGGGAAATGACATTTAGAAATCTAAAATTGAAGGGTCTTTTTTCGTCAAAGTGAAATTCAATTCGCATAATTTGTAGTAACATCCCGGATGTAACGTACAGACTCCAAGAACGCAAACAATAAGATCGGATACGCCGATTTAAAAAAAAAACAACTAATACATGATACTTTTGTCCCCAATAACTTGAACTGTCAAATGGGCCGATACGACATTGTAGAATCTACACAAGAAAAAAACTTATCATTGTAGAAAATAAGCTGGAATTCCAAACACATATAGCCAACCGGACAAAAAAGGTTAACAAATGACTGATTAGGAAAAGTTTTACATTTGTAGATAAGAACAAGTTTGGTGAAGAAAAAACAATTAATTAAATAGTGATGCTCTACTGCTTCGTTTTGCCATGCATTTGTAGAGATTGTGTCTCATGTGTATTTCCTCCATTGTCACTCTGTACAAAAGTATTGTGCGCTCACATCTTGAATAGTATATGGCCAGTTATGCATAAGAAAGAAACCATTATGATTGAAAATGAGCAAATACGAGCAACAAATTTGGTAAAAACACCCAACATCTACGATATAGTAATAAACTGAGATAAGTGAGAACGGAACCGTCAGTTTCGGTTTCTATGAAACATATAGATTTCTATGTTTCTATGAAACATATAGAATCATCAATATTATTGATAAGATAGAAACCCAAATATTTCCAGGAAACGAGAGGAACTAAGAGACCGCAAATACAAAATATATAAAAAGCAGTGTAGAACCAATTTAAGAAAGATGCCTTTTCACAAAGAGAAGTAGACATTTGGAACAATTTGCTAGCCAAAAGAGTGGAAGTTAAATCAGTTATTTATTGAAAAACCAGCTAAATAATCACTGGAAACACCTCGGAATTAAAGCTAACCATTCATAAATAACCCAGAAATGATCAAACAAACCATGTAAAGACGGGTCAGATTTGCTCTTTAGCCTCTGCGTCAGAAAAAAGGCAATAGGGTGCAATGTGTATCTGTAGAAAGGACAGCTGTATTTCTCTAAAAGACAAATTTCTACTGAAGTTTTATGATTGAAAATGGAGCACAATGACTATTTTTTTCGGTTAAACACATTCCTGAACAAAGAAAGGATTCCATATAAAGTCAACAGATACCAAAGGAACAAATTAACTTTCTAAAATAAACAGACATTACAAAATACCGAAATCAAATGACGTTATAAGATAACATGACACGAACCGTAGCTTACTGTTTATTGTGTAAGTAAGAAGTAAGTAAAGTTATAAGTAATACCTACTGACAATAATGAAGTAATATTACATGACCTAGGATTACGACATCAAAAAGGATTAAAAAGATCAACGCTTAATTAAGCAACGGGGAAAGGTCGGTACTTTAATATCCGAATAGTACAGATGTTCTCAACATGTTTGTACAACGGCCTTATTGGCATCCTCAAATCTATCTAAAATAGATTTTTGTTAAAATTGGACAACATTGAACTTTCGACGTACTTTGACAACCATTTTAAAAATACCAAACGCACAACATAAAACTTCAAATGGCGGTCTTACTGTGTGCATTCATTCAGCGATTTGAAAATAATCGCTCGGACAAAAATCATCATCATCAGAAGAAGAAGGAGAACAAGAAAAAGAATCAGAAGAAATAACGACATGTAACCCCGAAGTTCCTCTGGGGTGACATAACAAACTTATAAAATAAGTATTTCCATTTCAGATGCATTTTTCCTTTGTAGTGAATGAATACATAAACAATTGTTTCAGTTTAAAGGTTGCATTGAGTTAAAAATTATTTAAATGCCTCTACTGGCGTAGATCTTCTTTTAAACAAAACTTCGATTGAAGTACGGTTATACTCATTGCACGCCCTATATGTGAAATCGCTAAGACCTCCAGCAAAACACATTTTTTACTATTTCATGCATGAAATTCTACTGTAAATACTTTTAAATCATTATATAAGATGTAGACACCATTGACTGATAGACATTTTTCTTAAGTTTTTCAAATCAAAGTCAAATCTAAAGTCAATATTTGTCTTTAAGATCACGTCCATTTTCTTCGATTTTGGTAAAAGTGCATGGAGATAATGATTTTGCCACCCATCTAATATTTAGGAAGTGAGAGTTCATGTTATCAATAGAATACGTTGCAGTTTAATTGCTATCGGGCACTACCGCAAGAAAGGGGAGGTTATGGTGCGTCTTGAACTGGTCTATCCCAGCATTTCTTTTGAAATGCGTGTACCAAGTCAGCACCATTGCGGTTGGCAATTTCACAAGTTGGTTTTACACTTGCTTTGTCTCTCTTCCCTTTGGATTTGCCTCTCAGTAATTTTGTAATTACTTTCCAGGTAAACTTAGATCTTTCCCTTTAAAGCGAATTGTTGTTTCCTCTACCTGATTTGACTTTACTACCGGATTTGAAATGTTCAACACGGTGGGTGTCTTATAAGAAGCAGGAGATGCTTACTCTACCGGTGCACCTGATCTCATCCATGTTTTTTTTTATTGGGCCCGTGTTGTTCATCTTTGTTTGAGTGTGAGTCCTGTGCCGTACTCATGTTGTGTCTCTGTTTCTTTTTTGTTTCCGATGTTGCCACTGTCCTTGGATTACTCGTTTTGGATTGACGGTTCGGTTCTCACTTACTTTACTAACAAGTTGATTGAACACATAACTATTTTGACTACTACTATGCCTTATTACTGGATATACTAGGACTCTACAACAAGAGTTGTACGCTAGGCTTACCAGCGCTAGTCTTGTCGATGTAAGCTTTCAATTAAAAGTACCGGATATTACGAATGTTATGAAAATATAACACAAATGTTCTATGTACTTTAAGTCTCAATGTCAAAGATATAAAGTCTCTCTATTACGGATCTGTTTAAATATTGTGTCAATATTCTCGAGGACTTCTGAACTTTGTGTACTTTTGTCTAAACCGTTGAGCAAATTGACGTTTTTAAAATATTTTGCTTGGAAACTTTTAGTGATTAAGCGATAATACCAATGATATTTGTGCGAGCTATTATCGCTTAGATTACATATATTTTTGGTAGATTATTTTATATCTTTCTATTTATATGCATATGTTCTTGTGCTTGGATAGGTAAAACAGATTGATCATTTGCTGGTATGCGTTGTGAGTCTTGTTTGTCAAAGTGTTACAGAGATGTAAAAACTGTTTTGTATGTATGAAACAAACAGCGAGCACTATTGTGCTAAACACCATAAGCCTTTAAAATGTATGCACAAACATGAGAAAATTTTTAGCATTATCCGCATCTCCTCCGCTTGGTACTTTCCAACAAAACTTGCAGGAGTGTTTCATTATATATTGTAGATGTGTACCATGCATTTCGTTTTAATATTTGTTTTTACAGATTTTCAAGCTATTTTTAGCTTATTGGTGTCTTGGGGTATACCTCCATTATCTACAACTCCTCCTAGATGGCTAAGTACTTTTAATCCAAACTTTCAGGAATGTTTCCATATATATTGTAGATGTGCATGCACCATGCATTTTGTTTTTCCACAATTATCTTTGGACTTTGTCATTTTAGCTTATTGGAGTCTTAGGGTAAACCTCCATTATCTGCAACTCCTCCTAGACAGCTAGGTGCTTTCCAACCAAAGTCGTAGGACTGCTTCAATATATATTGCAAATGTGCACCATGCATTTTGTTTTCTTTTTTTTAGATTTTCTAACTCTCTTTGGACTTAGTCATTTAAGTTTATTTAGTCTTAAGGTTATGTCTCCATTATTCGTAACTCACCCTAAACTGCTTTGCATTTTCCATCCAAACTAGCAGAAATGCTTCAGTATATATTGAAGATGTTCAGAATGCATTTCGTTTTTCTTCAATTTTGATTTTTGTTTATTATCTTTGGACTTTGTTATCATAACAAAACTGGAATTCTTTAATATATATATAGTGTTCCGAGGAACACTCATGCATTTTTCTCTAAATACTGTGATGATCATTTCTTTTTGCTGTCTACGAGCTTTCAATAGCAATTGCTGTTGAGCTGCTACCGGACACTACCACAACTATGGCACGCCGTTTTTATATTTATTCCACTTTCAAGATATCTTGTTAAGTTTAATAAGATATTTTATAAACTAAATGAGATATCTTAATTATTAAATAAGATATCTGATATATTAAATAATATATCTTATTAAACTGTTATAAAAGATATCTTATTAAATATATAAGATATCTCATTTAATAATTAAGATATTTAATTTAGTTAAAAAGATATCTTATTAACTAAATAAGATATCTTATTAACTAATTTAGATATTTATAGAATTTCTTATAAAGATATCTTATAAACAAATAGAGATATCTTATAAATTAAATAAGATATCTTATAAACTTCAATTTAAATAAGATATCTTATAAACTAATAAAGATATCTTATATATTAAATAAGATATCTTGTATATCAAATAAGATATCTTAATTATTAAATAAGATATCTGATATATTTAATCAAGATATCTTGTTAAGTTTAATAAGATATCTTATAAACGAAATGAAATATCTTATTAACTAATTGAGATATCTTATTAACTAATTGAGATATCTTAATTATTTAATAAGATTTCTGATATATTAAATAAGATATCTTATTAAACTGGTTATAAAGATATCTTATCAAATATGTAAGATGTCTCATTTTATAATTAAGGTATCTTATTTAATTAAAAAGATATCTTATAAACTAAATAAGATATCTTATAAAATAATTAAGATATCTTTTAAATAATTTCTTTTAAAGATATCTTAGAAAGTAATAGAGATATCTTATAAATTAGATAAGATATCTGATATATTAAATAAGATATCTTATATACTAAATAAGATATCTTATAAATTAAATAAGATATTTTATTAACTTCAATTTAAATAAGATGTCTTATAAACTAATAAAGATATCTTATATATTAAATAAGATATCTTGAAATTGAATAAATATAAAAACGGCATGACATACACAACAACTCATTTAATCGATTCGCATCAAGTTAAGATTAATACCTTTCACAAAAAATTGGGAAATGTTCTCGTCGTACTTTGGCCACCGTGATACAGTATGACGGTGAAAACTATGGAATCTCCAAGGGAACTATGGATGTCCCACACCCGCTATTGTAGCAATATATATTCCGAATCCTTTTTTTTTGGACTTCACATTTTTTAACTGCACAATATTATATTGAATAAAACAATACAGATATACTGTCACTGAAATTGCAAATTTCTTTACACTGACATTTTTTTTTATGTAGATGTGATGAATTTTCGTACATCCAATATTTCAACATGAAATAAATGATGAAGTGATATACCGAAAAATAGTTTTAGATTCCACACTTGTTGAAAGCAAATCGGCTAAGTACGTAGAAGCGCACGAACCGAAGTTCACATGAGGGAAATATTCATCGAATTTTAAAATGGACTACCGAAGCATACTAGGTTACAGTAGACCTTTTTTGAAACATCACTTTACTACCCATTTGTTACCCCTGAGAAATATTCACAACAGTCATAACATTACAGGTGAACCGAGTGCACCTTACCACACTCGATTTTCTTCACACGTAAACGTAAAAAAAATAACGTTAGAGAAATACATCAAAATAATTAGGAAAAATGTCAGGCTGTTAATTATCAAGCATACAACAATAAAACAGAATATTGTGATTGACTTAGTAAATTATTTATTTGAACAAAATGGGCCAATTGATAGATCCCTGTATGTTTCCCATGATAAGTTGTTACGTTCGTACGATTCGTCAGTTACCCAGTTACCTCTATTATAGCCTATTTGTTATTGACCTAAATAAGGCACTTAATTGAGTCGCATCTATACAAATTAAATGCCGTGGATATAAATTTGGAAATTCGCGCGTCGCACTTCGACCCAAGTGTTGCATTCTTGTATTGAAATAAAATCGAATGTTATGCATCACTTTCCAACAACTTATGTATGCGTAACAACCCTTGCTTTGTTAATATCAATACCACGTCATACCAGGGATTTATAGATAAGTGGTTATGCTCGGGGGGGGGGGGGGGNTTTTGGTAGGGGTGAGCCGCTGGCACTTCAGGACTCCCACCCTTATCATTTATTAAGAATCTCAAAAATATCTACCTTATCACATATTTTTAGCAGAAAAATAAACCTAATCATAAATAATGCAGACAAGTATACCTTCTCATATATTAGGGTGAATACTGTAAATTCTTTATTTTCAATCAAAAAGTAGAAAATTACACACAGTTTAATACTTTATTAATGTAGATATGTCAAATGCTAATTAGTATCTGATCTAGATGCAACAAATTGACCTTATCACATAATTTTATCTGAAATTCCCTACCCTATCACATATTTTCATCACAATTTACTACCACCCTTATCATATAATCTGAAGCAAGAAAAAGGTACCTATTCCAGCGGTTCATCCCTACCTCGTCATATAGTGGAAGTGACCCCCCCCCCCCCCGAGTGGTTATGTCATTTTACTATTTTTTTTTATCAATTTGACAAATTTAAAAGATATGTATTCTTTTTAAGCGACATTTTATCGCCTTAGATTACATGAAACAAAACGTTTGATGGATTATTGGCTCAAAAGTAAAACATTCAAGTTCAAACGGTAATCAATGAATTAATTTGACAAGATTTAAATGTTACGATTTCTAAGAGCGCATATTCGATCATTAAAATTAATCAAACGAAATGATTTTGACCTTTTATAGTATACACTTACCAGTACTTAAGAAGTATTTATTATTGTCAAAACAGATGGGTACAAGGGGGGCTTGAATCGCTCCAATTGTGTTTTTTATTCATACCAAAATCGGTTAGATTGGCTTGTATACTTAGGAATGATTTTTTATATTTGGTCTGAAACTTTTTTATGATGAATTCTAACGTACAAATTATTGTCAAGTTTGACATGCGATCCATTCATATTTGACAATACTTTGATATGGGGGTACCAATTTCTTGGCCAGTGGACAATTGAATTAACGATAGAACTTAACCATTTACCGTATAGGTCCTTATAAAATAGGTAGAAAATCAAAGCTCGTAACTGGTCTTGGTAAGAAACTGTGATGAAAAAAAAGATGAAGTTAATACACATACAAAGAAACAACGAAAGGATATTAAGTAAAAGTAACTAAAAACTGGTAGAATCAAGCGATGTAACAACGCTTTTATTGTTGTTCTTCAACTTGATATCTCACAGTTAGATCAAGACAACCCTAGCCACGGTTTAAATTCATTTACTCGTAGATGCGGGATCGTCAACAAACAGAAAACTAACTGTCGTCTTTATCATTCGTTGCCTAACAAAGGCCTTGGTGTCTGGGGCTAGTGGATATTAACACCATATAGACAAAAATAGGGCACTATCAGGTCGATTGTTAGAAAACTTGGCATTCTAAAATAGTGAGATGTGGATACTATTAAAAGGTGGTCAGAATAATATTTGGAAATTACAAAAAATAATAAATAAATAAATAAATAAATCATAAAAAAAATAAATAAAATGACAGAATTTGAAAGTATGATAATATATCTATATGAGAAATTATCTCAAGAACAAGTACACCAAAACTGAAATATGTAAAGAGCATATATATCTCTCAAGGGGAATCTTTCTAGGGACTCTATACTTCAGGAGAGACAAACTCCAATGAAAGGATATGGAGTAAATACACATGCTACAAATAATAATCTAAGCAATGGAACAGCGATGTTATTAGTATTATTGTAAGGTTATTATTATAATGGTATTATGGTCATGATTGGTAAGGTTAAGCAAACTGAACAGCGCTTCTGTTGTTGTTCATCTTGAAGTCACCATTGTAGTAACTCTTCAGGCTGTGTTCGATGGAGATGACGAATATCATTTATACGTCCAAATATATTGTGGACTTATTGAGCCATTTTCGTCTTAATTCTGTTAAATTATATCTTTGATCAATTTTTTCACATGAATATATTTACAAACGGCAGTTGTTTGTAGAAGAACACGGAAATGAGTCAATAAGTAAAATTCAACATATATGAATGTCTAAAGAAAAATAAACATTTTGTACGTTATTGTCGGCTACAGGTTTTACAATCATCGTCTCCTATTGAACAAGATATTCTTTATTCTAACAAATTTGAACATAGTTTTGGAATTTTGACTTTACGAAAATGTTCACCCATTAAGGTTGCTAGTAAAGAAACAAGGACGTTTCAGAAAGTTTGTAGAATTTATTAGTGTGTTTCAAGTGAGAGCTTATACCAAATTCTTGCTAGCAACTACAGTTTCAAAAGGTATATTTTCTGTAAAGTAAAAAAAAACTGCTAGGAAGAATTTTGGTACAGAGTCTCACTTGAAACACAAAATATTTTTATATGGCTACGAATGTATCAACAACAAAGAAGGCAAACCAATTTATTTAGTTTATACATGATTTTGTATAAGCATTAATATATTTTACAGTTTGAAGCACATACAAGGATGATAGATAGTTGGTGTCAATTACCCTGAAGAAGAGAAGTAATTTTATTTGAGTGAGTACCACACGTAAAAAGTTAAAATTTATATGAATTTGCTTTTGTCGAAATTTTGTTATTTCTTGCTATGCACGAATTAAGAAAATGATATAGTTCAACGAGAAAGAATTTATTGCATTACCATTTCTTGCATATTCGCGTGTCATGTACTCATATCAATGTCTATAAATTTAACATTGAAAATGGATTTGGTTTCATCAAAAGTTTTTTGGTGATTACGTTTTTGCGTTGACATAAGTTAAATCAAACTTTAATGTAACATTTAAAAGAGAGATAAGGGAAGGAAAAATGTACTCAACAAAATTGGCATGTTCAATGGGGGTGATAACAAAATTACCGAACAGAGTTGTCAAGAGCCGAAATTCATGAGACAAAAAGATAAATCAGGTGGAAATCACCGGAAACATTGTCGACCGCAATGTTCCTGACTTGGTACAGGCATTTCAAAAGAAAACCGGTTTTATGGCACGCCAAACCTCCCCTTTCATCGCGGTACAACTCAACGGCAATTGCTATTGAAAGGTCGTAGATAGATGAAAGAAATGATCATCCCATTACCAAGTAAAATAAGAATCTTGAATCAAAACAACGGTAGTAGAATACCGAAGGAACAAAGCACAAGATTACACAAATCAAAGTCCAGAGACAAGGCAAAAGCAAGAACACCAAAAGACGGAAGACCAAAGACACCAAATGCCCACAAAACACACGAACATTACATATACAACACAAAAAAACTAAAGCACTAACAGTGTGAACTCTCAATAAACAAGAGTGACATCAGGTGCCCCGGAAGGGTAAGCATGTCAAACCGAGACTTCAAATTTTTCCACAAGGGACTGATATCTATGGAAGAACTTTTTAATGATCGTATGAGAAGGAATTTTTTGTAGCCTTGATTAATAAGGCGGTCACGGAGATAACCATGTCTAATGCGAAAATCTGTATAATCTGTGCTAGTTCTTGCGTAACGAATCCATTGTGAAACATACACTCCGTAAGCAGAAGCTGGAATATTACTGTCCATATATGAAGGGAAATTGATAATTTTGAACAAATTATGATTTTAAACTTGTATATCAGGAGTTTATTATTTCGACATAATATTTTGCAATTGTTTATTATTTTCGACATAATATTTGCACTTTATACCATATGAACATATTTATTTTGATAAATTGAAGATTTATTTTACGTAAAATTCACACACAAGTGATATTTTCGTTTCTCTTTCAATTGCTGTCATATAAATATTCCATGCATATTTGCAAAATCAAAGAGATATATAACGCTGTGCACGGACAATTTAAATTACAGAAAAGATAGGATCTCGATTTGAAGGTTTCATTGAATTACAGTAGTATTTAATCTTAATAAATTACTTCAATTAAGCTTAATGTAATTCAAATGCATATGGGAGAACATAAAACCTTCAATTTGTATGTATTTTCCTTATGTTAATTTCTGTTCTTTATTATTTGAATAGTCAATGGATATTTATAATTTAGGAGACATTGACGCAAATTTGTTCCATATTCTAATAAAAAAAAAATAATTGTCATTACTTTCAGTCTTACAACATTGATTGCATATTATCATGGGGACAAAATGTATCTTTCCAATGTCAAGGTTTAATTTTAACTTAATTTTCTCGAAAGAATTTTAAACATTACTGTTCAATGAATGCAGCCCCCTTAAAAAAATAAAACATTTTAAAATCTTGTCAACAGCTAAGTTGGAGGATTTTTGATAGAACTGAAATGTAGTCTGTTTTTTCCATACAAGTAACGCAAGACATAATTACATTTTCTGTCAAGTCTAGAAGTCAGTACAAAAAGTATATTGTTTTTATTTGAAAGTCCAAGGATAGCCTTATAATTCATATGCTTCAAGATAGTTTTCACTTCTAACTTGAGCAGTATGTTTTTGTAATACAAATGAATAAGCGTTGTGGACATCGTAATATAGCTTCACAGAGACAAGGTTTAACTTTTTTACTAGTCAACTGGAAATTAAAGACACTACAGAAACTAAACAACCGGCTTCATATTTAAATCTGCTGCCAAAAATGACAATGTTGGACAACTTAAATAAAAAATTGAAAAAGATGGAAAAATGGGTAAAATTTATGACAAACGTGATGATTTCAAGTTTCCTATTGTTAATTTCCCATATCTTTGTAAAAACATCCCCTCTGCTAATGCATACGACGGATATGACTTTCAACTAACACGATATGGTAGACCATACTTCCAATACGAAGACTTCACAACAGATTTTTAAGTAATTCTTCGGAAACAAAATATACCACAAGGAACATTTAAGGTTTACTTTATGTTTTAATGATACCATAGATGTATAAATGATAGGAAAAAACCGTATTTTTCGTGTAAAATCTTCGTAGATGATTTTCGGTAACTATTTAAAGTTTATAAGTAATTAAATTTCCATCACTCGTTAAGACTTATTAGTAGTTTATTCCCAATACTCGTTTGTCTGGTTATTTTTTTCATAACTCACTTTTTAAATGCAGTCGATTTCGAACATTGTTGTGATTTATTAGAAGTAAATTTGTATTTACGTAAGCTGTTCTTATAGTTCAAGATAAAAATTGATGCAAAGTGTACGGAGCTAATTGTTCTTTTTATCACTGACTAGCAATTAGGTAGTACTATATCCAAATAAAGTTAAGTTCAAACAATTTAATAACTTCATTCCATTTCATTTTGCATAAGTAAATATGAACGAAATCTGCAAGGGATATTTAATAACTTGTGGTGTAAATTACTGGATATTTCATAATAGTTCGTGACTTCGACCAGAATAAAATAAGAAATTATATTTATTTTTGGATTATATTGTGTAAACATTAAAACCTAAAATCAAAATCATAACAAAGTCGTCAAATTCATGTTGGCTTTTTGGATAGACACACACTATAATATCTTAAAACCTATTTGATGAACTTGAAAATTATAGCCTTCCGAAAATAAAGGTGTGTTTTGTATTGACCAAAGGTTTGAAGTAATTGTAAATATTTGAAAAGTCGAATGCCTCCAACCAACAATTCAACGATTTTTTTGTGTAAATAAATTAAGAAGTCACTGAATATCTACACACATTAATTACTGCCTAGGTTACGGGGTAATCTAGTTGGAATATAAAACGCTAAATAGATGCCAATATGAATGGTTTGCTCTTTCTAACAATTTTTCGATTATGGTTTTGTAATGCTTCTGGTGAGAGGTTAATTGAATCTGTTGTACACCAGAACAAAAATTACCCTTTATTAAGCAACTTCGGTAATTTTGTTAGTGTTCGCGGTTTTCGGACGAGTAAAATTTTGTTTCAAAGTTCAAGAATGGGTAGGTTTTTGTTTGTCAGGAATTATCATGTTGCATTCACTACCTGTGTTTTCAAAAGGATATATGCCCTTTGAGTCCCTGCACTGTCTTTGTTCTTCCATCTTCTGGTGCTCTTGCTTTTGCCATGTCTCTGTACTGTATAACGTGTCTTCAATCAAAAGTTTGTTGTCCTCTTATGAATCAATACTTCTCACTGGGGTCGAAGTGCGTATCGATAATTTCCTTATTTACGTGAATGACATTTAATTTCTGTAGATGCGACTCGATTAAGTGTCCTATTGGCGTTAAAAACACATTGCCTGCAAAAGGTGCACATTGACGCCAATAAGGCATTTAATCGAGTGGCATCTATAGAAATTAAATGCCATTCATGTATATCAGGAAATTCTCGATACGCGATTCGACGCCAGTGCTTCTACAGTAACTGATTAGAAGATACATTCCGTAATAAATTTTGTATTGGAGCGGTATGGCAATGTGAAGATTTTTTCTTGTTCAAAATTTCTGCCACGAAAATTAAATGCTGACTCTTAAAGATGTTAAAATTCTAAATCCACTTTGACTGGCCAGAAAACCGATTAAGAAACTTACAATATCTGCCTCCTGCATTTTAAATTTATAATAATTTCCGTATTTTGTTATTTGGTTCAATAAGCAATAAAAGAATGTGGAGTAAATGCATATGTTAAAATAGGAAATGAAACAAAGTTTTTATTGTTGTTCTTCATGTTGAAGTCACAATGAGGCGTCGTGTATATATTATATAATTTTCATCATTTACCTTGTTTTGAGGTGGACTCTTGAAAAAGATAAATTAGGAAAAGCTTCAAAAGTTACAACTAAATTGAAAATTAAAATTGGCTTCTCAACTTGTGTGAATTTTTTTCGAACATTTCCTACAAACTTTCACATATAATGTGAAAACTTTTAAATGATTTCATTTTCAATAACGTTATGGCATACCCGTTCAAGGCAAGATATTGCAAGTTTAACATTAATTTTGTGAATAGAATCTTAAAAAATCATGGCCATGTTTATTTTCGAAAAATAAAATCCTTGGTATTTATTTGACCATATAGATTCAAGTTCGAAAGAAAGAACTTTTGCCCCACTTAAAAAAAACACACCTGCCATTACATGATATATTGTTACACATTTTATTTCAAGGGTTCGGGTAATCATTTTAAGAGGAAAATGGTATTTATGGAGAGTTTATTTATTTCTTCAAAAGTAGTTTACAATAATTAACATATATAAGATATTTAATTTTGCTATCTCTGTAAAGATCCATATTCCCAAATTACTTCTAATTACATACAGGAACATAACACTTCTATCAAGGTCATACTTGTACCCCACGAAGGAATACTTCCACGTAATTAACCAATAAAACGGAAACTACATATAACCCCATTAGTTATTTTTATAGCATACCATTTAAAATTTTTCCCAAACATTTCTTTGGAATTAGCACGAGAGAAAAAATATATAACGTAAAAAATATTTGTGGCAATATTCTATCAGTGTTTTTTCGTAGGTTTCAAATTTGCGATTTCTCAGAAAGTTGATTTTATTTTCGCGAGACTGAAATTATCGCAATTTCTTATCATTTACTATAGAAAGTCCCATACAACGGCAGCAGAATACCGAAGGAACAAAGACGTGATATTTGCAAAGATCGAAGGTCAAAGACATGGCTTAAATGAGAACGCAGAAAACAAGGAATTTAGACAGCACAGATATATACAACACAACATTCAAAACCAAGGCACTCACAGTGTGAACTTCCATGAAACGGAGAGAGATATCAGGTGCTTCGGAAGGGTTAGCATATCCTGCTCTGTTAACAGCACCAAATTATATTTTCGCGGTATGCAATTTTCACACAACTAGAATAAGCGCAAATAAAGCGAAAATTAAGTCCTCGCGAAAATAATCACTTAAACGATATTTAAAGCGATGCCGTGAAAATTCAAATCTCTAAATTATAATTCAATTATTTCTACTTTAACTAGATTGTTTGGTCACATTTTCATAACTAACTGATTTCTCTTCTGTACAAGAATGGTGGAAGTGGCAATCTACAAAAGTAAAAATAACTGCTTGTAATTTTAATTTGAATGTTTTTTTTTAATTTGATGGATTTCTAATAGATAAATGTGTATTTTCGGGGATGTAACAAATAATACTCATTTGTCTCATAAACGTGTTTTCCAAATGTTTCTATTTGATCTGCACTGTTGAGACATAAGTTGTCGAAATACGCATACTAGTATACAGAACCTTAATTCACAGTAACCTCGGTATTTTGTTATTCTTCAAGTTTCAAGCTTTATTTAATCACTCAGACAGTTTTTACACTGTAACAAGAGGCAGAGAATAAATTACATTTACAAAGACGGACATGCAAATATGTACAATAAATAAATTGTATAGTAAACTACAATAAATATTCACAAATATGAATAACAAATATAACACTAAAAGATAAATTCAAACTAATAACATTTTACCATGACAATCAGGCAGATTACAAACAATGATCAATCAGTTCATGTTTATAATAAAAGGGACAACTCGATACGTTTTAACAGAACACGTGTTTCGTTGATAATAACACAATCTGTGTTGGATATTTACCTATGGAGTAACCGGTGATTTATTTGGAGTAATATTTCCAGTTCAGATGTTTAGATGCAATATTATTAAAGCAACAAAAAAAAAAAAATAATAATAATAATAAATAAAATAAATAGATACATAGTTTTTTTTTCAACAAAATCAGATTAAATGATTTCATTAATGGATATTTAAGAATTTAAATAGTCAAAATAGAGATATTATCATTATTTTTATCAAATTCTATTGAAAATTTAACTTTTTATGTCAAAATAATTACAAGTATCTTTTAATACTAGAGAATACTGTAAGTCAGTCTGAGTGTTCTTAAGGGTTAGTTCATGTTTAGTAAGGTGGAATAATTAAAACATGAGAATATAAAATCGAATAAAGAAAACATACTTGTGCGTTCATATTGAAATTAATACTGCTGGGATATTTAAAAGGAAATTAATTTCAAGGTGAGGAAATTTAAATTCATTTCAGTATATTTCGCATTTTTCGGATATATCTCCACGTAAAAATGTGTAAGTAAAACATTTTTGTTATAATTTTCAAAAGATTTCTAAGACTATATGATATTTCCATGAATTGTACTGATATTTTCTAAAATAAGAATCTAGTTTTTTTAATCTGAAAGAGTTTTAAAAAAGAGTAAAAAAAAGCTCCTAATACAGAAAGAAAATTGAGAACGGACTGGTACGATTTATTTCGATTAGTTGCTCTGTTTTGTCATTTTAAAATGCTTTTTTGGATACTAAAAAAATCAAGTTTAGATGTTAATACTTAAAATAAACTGTTACTACGGAAATGGAATACAAAATTTTAAAGTTTGTCTTTATATATATAAATCGTTATCACCATGAATTAAATAACAAGTCATATATTATGTTGAATTAATTATGAATTGCAATAGATTCTTTGGAATTCTGGTACGCTAATACGACATTATTACATCGAGAATTGGCCGTCACGACAGGTGACTCATTTCGGGCAAAAAATGCTTACTCTTCATGTTTTGCATAGAGTACTTGTCATATATACCTAGATATTTTGTAATCTTTTCATTGATAGTTTTTGCAACTAAAATTGTTTTGCTTCTGAAGTAGAACTGACTCTTCACAGTACCATGAGTATATTAATGTCAAGGAACTTGACAAAATTGGAATATACTTTTATCAAATAACTAAATACCGAGGCTACTGTGAACTATCAAATGAGTAAATATATTTGTGAACTATCAAATGAGTAAATATATTTGATTTACTTAAAACAAATGAAAAAGTATTGTTGGTCCAGATTTATGGTTTTGAAGTACAATTCAGGAAATATATCAAAATTGTTCATATTATAAAATGAGTTAAATCATTTCTTCTAATGAAAAGAAATTGGCTGTTAGGCAGAATTCATCAAAAATTGGCTTTGCTAGTAAAACTCTATTATGTTTTGATATTTACAGAATATTTAAGGATCCATTTTTAAAGTATTTGAACAGATTTTCTCATAACATATGACGAAATGTAAGGAAATCAGACCAATATGTCAGGGTTTTGTTATAGAATACAAATATAAATATTTTTCATTGAGATACTGGATTGAAAAGTCCTACCTCACTGTATTAACAAAATCAAAGCTCCGATGGAGCCGTGAAACTCGAAAGCCCTGAAAATCTACACGTGGCAAAACTTCGTAGTCATTCAAAGAACTACTGCATACGTCTGCATGTATTAAGTTATTCCGTAAGGAGTGAAAATAATCGGATTGTGTGATTTCGTATGTATGTCGATTTCATTGCTATAAATATATGCAATACACATGTCACAGGTAAATAAATGTTTTATACATGTTTGACAAAGTACTGCGAGGCAGGCTCGTTGATCCGAGACGCAATATAAAAAACGAGTAATTTGATAAACATGCTTATCGTTTTCAATTTAATATAACAACACCGTATTCAACTCAAGAACATGAAGAAATATAACTTAAATACACAATGTATACGATTTTGAAAGAAACTTGCGCTTTATATTCTATCGGAAGCACGAAGATCACCTTTTAGAGCTGTTAATAGGCTTGAAGCCTCACGCGATTTTTTCTTGTCATTTTAACAACTCTCCAGCCATTTCATGGCTTTCGAGTTAATTATTTGGTTTATATGAAAGAAAGATTTTTATTTATATAAACGCAAACTAGTATATACAATTGCTTTTCGAGTTCCGTGTTTATAGTTAATTATTTGATTTATATGAAAGAAAGATTTTTATTTATAAAAGCAAACTAGTATATACAAATGCTTTTCGAGTTCCGTGTTTATAGTTATTGAAAATGGTCTCCGCTGCACATTTTGAAAAATTGTTTTATAAGCGACAGTTCCTTAACCAATATGCGACAGTTTCCTTAGCCAGTATGGGGCTTTCAATAAAGAAGACAGCTCTTCAAATTTCCCATTTCAATTTGGAACTCTGTTTAAAATCATGGTAAATACTATGGAAGTACTTTTATTCGTGGACATCAATTTTCGTAGTTTCATGGTTCCTTAAATTCGCTGTTTCAAATCTTATGCATTGAATTCTGGGGAAATGCATTTCGTAAGGATCTTAATTTCGAGGTTTTACAGAACCACCAAATCAATGAAAATTGGAACCCCACAAATAATAGAACTCTCCAGCATAACACAACAGAGCACCAAAATTACAGTATTGAATTTTGCTGCTTTTCTAATAATCAGGTTCCGGTCCACCAGAGAAGCACTGAAATATTGGGTTGATGATGCACCCGGGACTTATTCTTTACCGCCAGAGGCATCGACCAAGTGGTAAAAAACAACAAAATATGAAGTAACTTCTAATTTTTATGTTCATTTGGATAATGTTCATCTCTTTAGTGCAGATAAAACAAATAAAACATTTAAAAAAACTATAAACAAAACATGACTGAAAGAAGTGGTTGGGGACAAAATATTCAAAAGGCCGACAAGTGACGCCAAAATCAGCTACTGATAGAATATGCACGAGGGAGATACTTCTTAGTTGTATTAATTTTTATTAACTTTAGTCATTGATATATTTCAAATAAATGGGCATTTCTAGAGCGGCCAGTAACACACCTCGGCGGGTCACTTGCTGAGATAGGGATGAGACACTGGAATAGATACCTGTCCTTGTCTATTCTGTTCAGTAATTTTGTTATGATCTTCATTTGCTCCTTATTATATGATAAAGGTACTAAATTGTAATGAAAAAATGCATTAAGGGTAGAAAAAATCATAAATGGTTATCTGTTCGGCAATTTTGTAATTATCCCCATTTTTGAGATTCTTCTGTTCGGTAATTTTGTAATTATCCCATTTTTGAGATTCTTTTAGATAAGGGTCGGGTCCTAATGTGCAAGCTGCTCACCACTACCAAAAGTTAAACATATGGAGTGACCCTCAAAGCCAAGCAATAAACCATTTTCATACATATGTATGCACACAGTTAAGTCTTTAAAAGCAAAAACAGTTGCAATGTTATGTTTAAGGACTTGAGCAGACAGTGTAATATAGAACATCAATACTCAGTAATCATATAACTTATATTTGGTCACTGTATTTGCAATGTGCGGTTATTTTTTGATGATTTTAATTTCTTGTTTGTTTTTTTTAAAGTCATGATATTGTTTTACTTTTAAACAAACATTTTGCTTTTGAAAACAGACAAAAACACGAGTTTGAATCTCTTTTGAAGTTTTTCTATTTGTACTCATGATTTTTTAATCCACACGAACTCGCCCTTAATATGTCTACTCTTAATACGGAGGGTTAACCTGCATGAACCTGCTTTTTATATAGGTCAAATCTAAGAACTGAGTGATCCGATTATCAAATCATAGATTAAATTTCTTTTTTTTTCTTTTCAATAGATCTAATATGTTTCTTTGCATGCGTTCCCTTAGCAAATTCAATGAAACTGTTGATAATTTCAAACGACGAAATTCTTATAAACATAGAATGTCTTGCATGCTGTTTCTCATTCAATAACGATATATGTTTTTTAGTCCAAATCAATTAAATTGTGTTTACACCAACAATTTTCTTTGCTGTCACACTTTTCTGATACATGGTACTCACTGTGCGTGATAGCCTGTAAAAGAAAACTTTCCTACCTCAATTCCTGAACGTTATTCTCTGACAAGTTCCTAACAGTATTTCCGTTTCCTTTGAAGTTCTACGAGATATAACCTTCACCAGGAAATCTGGAAAACTGAAGCATATCTTTCAATTTTGTAACTGAAAAATATAAAAGTGAAAACATCGATCCAAACCTGCAACAAAAACGGCTTGTCACAGCAAGTGATGCTAGAAATTGATTAAGGGACGCTAATATGATCTCTGAATATCTTACATTAATACAAAATGTTCCTGTCATTGCTAATAGGACATACTAGTATTATAAAAAAACATTTTTAGCATTAATGGTGTATTTTTCTATGACCTTTAATTGTCTAAAAAGAAATGAGTAATTGAACATTTGAGTAACGAGCCATTTTCACATTTCTGATACCCAAAGCACTCGGCATATGTTCTTTTAGACTTTTTTGTCCTGCTATTGCATCATATTTGTGTGGTTCAAGTTCAATTCATTATGTTGGTTCCTTTGTTGCCCTTCAATAGAAAAAAAGAAGAGAAACGGGGAATGTGTCAAAGAGACAACGATACAAAGGGGAGTAGTAACAACTCAAAGCCACAATAAGAATTTCAATGAACGTTGAGGAAACCCAACACCCAACGACAGGTCGGAGTCGGCCCCTAAATAAAGAGTAATCAAGATAAATTCTGTTTACATCGCTATTTTTGGATCATTTGGTTTCCCCATTAGCTGGTTGCTTTCGATATTCTACTTGGCGATCTTGAGCAAACTAATTTTAACGCACTGTAATATAACAACGTTTAATTTGAAATCAAACCTTGCATTTCACATGCACCGAATTATATCTAAATGCAATTTTAAATTCTATATCGATTTAATCCAAATCTATTTAATATTAGCATCCAGATCTGTTTGATATTAGCAATTTTACTCACTTCTTTGCCACAATATCTGCTGAATCAATAACTGTAAACAATACCTAGGATTCATCCATGATCGCGCTTTTCACAAGTAAAACGTCATTTACGTTATGACACTACTAATAAATAAGTTCCTCGCGCAGCATTTCCGGTCTTTTAAAAATGTCAAAGAAATACAAATCAATATCAGGAAATTTTGTAAATTTCAACACACCATGGATAATAGTAAAAATTATAAAAGCACGTGTCTTTTTGAATCAAAAGTATAAATTTGTCATGCAATATATTCAATTGACACGTTTTATTTAAAAAATAAATTACTGAAAATATTTACTATTGTAACGCATGTTATCGATAATGTTATTACAAAATGTTCACAGGTTACATTTAGGCCATATCCTTTAACTTCAGAATGATATAAAGGTGGTGGGCTGAGCTTGAAAAGTACGGAAGAAACTATAGCATACCGACATTTAAGACTAGTAAATTTTTTGGAATCAAAATATTGAGGAAAAAAGACTTAACATGTATTTGTAGAGACTTTGTCTCATGTACATTTACTCCATATCCCTTCATTGCTTATTAACGTAGAACATAACCTCCATAACAAGTGACACCGTTTTTTGTCAATAGGGTAAGCATCTCCTTCAATAAATGTATATTGTGAAAAACGTTTACTTGACAACACATATCTAAGAAACACTAATTCGCGAGAAATAGGAAGGATGAAACGACTTAATGATAGGTCTATTAAAATGTAAACTAGCTTGTCGCTAGTGGCGAGATTGTAAAATAAGGAGAGAATTCCAGGTGACGGAATATATTCTTTTACTCATCCATGTTTTTGTGTGCTTGGTGGTAAGAATATCTCCAATATGGTCACCATGTATATATTGGCGAAATTAAAAACCAATTCTTATAATCCTTGCCATCTTAGCTTCTGTGCTAACTATGAGTGTATATTTGACACTGTTTTTCTTTAAATGCATTTTGGTGCAGTCTTTCTACATAATATCTTGTTTTTTGGAAATTTCGGTGCGAGTCAACACGTGATTCTTTTGCATATTTAATCCAAAAACAACCATTTACTACATGAAAACTAATGTATCACTGTTCATAAATTTTGTAAACTTTTTTTCTGAAAGTATGCAAGAGCTATCGAGTATTTACGACGGATAAAAGTGCAATTCAAAAAACTTTTACCCTACAAAAAATCAAAAACTTTTCCAGCCAAAAATGACATAATTAGGATTATGCCATTCTCATTTTGTTTTTGTTTGTTACGTCAGATATTTGCATAAAACAGCAACTTACGGTTCAATTTATGCACCGGGAAGATTCAAATTGAAAGACCCTGTCTCGATCCAAAATAAAAGTTGAACAGCTTTAAATTTTATTCGCATCATCTCAGGCTATATCTTAGATAATTCTAGATATAGATGTGGGTCAAATCATACCCAATTGTCAATAAGGAGACATTCCTGTGGCAAGAAAATGTGCCATTTTTTCATAATATTTATTTAGATTCGACTGTAACAAATCACATCGCCTGACATTTTTTATTTTGGATGTCATATGCTTCGAATAAATAATATAAGTTGTCGAAATGGTCAGCTATATATATATATAGTTCATTTACTACATTTTCGTTATTACCTTATTATACCCCCGCTTGAAAAGTGGGGGTGTATAGTGATGGGGGTGTCCGTCCGTCCTTCCGTCCGTCTTTCCGTCCGTCCGTTACACCTGAGGGTGCCAATCTCTTATCCGCTACTCCTCCTGAACCAGTGAAAAGATTTTCATGAAACTTTAACACGATCTTTATGATATAATGTAAATATGCACCTCTTATTTCAGAATTTTATTTGATCGATTTGATCGATTTTTGGGGTTTCCCATAGCAAAACAACGGCAGTAGAATACCGAAGGAACAAAGCACAAAATTACACAAATCAAAGTCCAGAGACAAGGCAAAAGCAAGAACACCAAAAGACGGAAGACCAAAGACACCACATGACCACAAAACACACAAACATTACATATACAACACAAAAAACTAAAGCACTAACAGTGTGAACTCTCAAAAAACAAGAGTGACATCAGGTGCTCCGGAAGGGTAAGCAAAACATGGATTTGGCCATTACATTACAATTGTGGGTACCCATCTCTTAATCGCTACTCCCACTGAACCACATAATAGATTTTCATGGAATTTTAATACAGTCGTTATGACATAATGTAGATGTGCACCTCTCATTTCAGAATTTAATTTGATTGATTTTGGGGTTTCCCACAGCAAAACATGGACTTAGCCATTACAAGGGGATACCCATCTCTTATCCTCTACTCCTCCTGAACCACTGAACAGATTTTCATGAAACTAGCACAGTCTTTAACATAATGTAGATGTGCACCTCCTATTTCAGAATTTGATATGATTGATTTTTGGGGTTTATCAGAGCAAAGCTTGTACTTTGCCATTACATTACAAGTGGGAACATTGTACCCGTCTCTTTTCTGCTACTCCTTCTGAACCATTGAATAGATTTTCATAAAACTTTAACACAGTCTTTATGACATAATGTAGATGTGCACCTCCTATTTCAGATTTTGATTGATTGATTTTTGGGGTTTCTAATTGCAAAACATGGACTCGGCCATTACATTACAAGTGGGTATCCGTCTCTTATCCACTACTCATCCTGAACCACGGAATAGATTTTCATGAAACTTTAACACAGTCTTTATGACATAATGTAGATGTGCACCTCCGATTTCATAATTTGATTTGATTGATTTTTAATTTCTGTAATCAAATGGGGGTGCGAGGAGTACAGTTTTTCTAGTCTCATTATACTTTAAGCTGTTCAAGCTTTTACTACTTTGTTTCACTGTTGCAAAGAAGTGACGATGTTCGTAAAGTGAACGCAATGTATATATCACTTTCTTCAAGATTTCAAAATTATATAGCTTGCGTCATGATTTTAAGAACTTTTTAATAAATACTTCCGGACAAAATCAAATATCTACTCAAATAACAGCACGGAAATTTGTTGAACGAGAAGATATTCATCCCTACTTCAGTAACTTTATTAAAGTTTGCATACAATCTCGTTTCTTCTCCGTGTCTAAAAGCTGCGATCGAACAATATGCTTTTATTACTCTCTAGCAAAATATTCTCTACGTTTGAATTCTAAACATCTTTTTCGGTAAAGTTTTATATTGCAACATATATACAAGGTTTCACTACAATTTATTAAATTTTATTGCTTTTCATTAAATTGTTATACACTATGCCAATAAAATCCAATCGTAATACATTAACACCATGAGATAGCATAGGAATTTAAATGCATTAGTATGGTCAAATCGCAGAGAAGTTTGAAAATCATACTTTAAAAGTTGTTAAAATAAATTAAAGTAAATATAAATTACCAATTTAATTAATGGGTTCACAAAATGAGTTTACATTTTCGAGAGAACTGTCTTTTAGTGTTTACTTATAGCCATAGGAGGTAAGGATTGAAATTCTTCGTTGGATCCATTCTATTGCCCATACATTTTCTATGCTCAAATATTACTGGATTATTCTAAAATTTTATTTTTTGGGCTGAAGGTAAGTGGTATTATGATCATTGCTAAATGATATTTAAAACTAGTAGATTGGCTGAATATGTTGTTTTTGTTTCAGTATAAAAAAAAATGTTTCAGTATAAAAAAAATTAAAATGCAACTTCGAATAATGAACAGTTTACGTTGCACATGCCACAGTGCATACCGGTATTATAATAATTTTAATTAGAGGAATATTTTAAATATCTCTGAATCAATGAGAATCTAACTAAAGCACGTTACAGTATAGATACTGCAAAAGTAGCTGATATGTTATTTTTCGCTACAGATTTTAAATTATTTACTTCACCAGAGCTCCCCAAAAAATATATTCATCAAGGAAAACCAGTTGTTTTACTTCAAATTTCAAACCACTTAAACATATAGAATGAGCTAATGAATTATATTACGTGTACAAGAATTAGGAAAGACTCTATCCTTCTATTTGTGCGACTGTCGTCATACGCTTCAATACAGTAATAAGTGTTAACTTCCAAATTAAACAAAAAGCCATTGACATGTGTCTGACAGTTCTTTGTTTACCAAAGTTAAATTTGCTAAAAAATAGTGTTATGTGTATAAAGCTCAAATACGCATCTCTTCAAACCGATATTAATTTCCATGGCAACATGACCAAGTAACTTGGAACTATATGAGTTAATATTATGTAATGAATATATACTTTGTGTCAATATTTTGGCATGGCTAAGTATTGTATATACATGTACGTTAATTGCTAGCAGTTAACATAATTGACAAGAATGATGTAATTTTGAAATGAACTTTAATTAATATGATAGATATCAATTATCTATTGCTTTGATGGTGATATGATCGTTTTTAGCTCACCTGACCCAAAGGGTCAGTGTGAGCTTTTCTCATCACTTGGCGTCCGTCGTCCGTCGTCCGGCGTCCGTCTGTTAACTTTTCACATTTTCATCTTCTCCTCTGAAACCACTGAAGCAAATTCAACAAAACTTTACAGGAATGATGTATGGAAGGTCC
>MJUU01031720.1:58511-68948 GCA_002080025.1 Modiolus philippinarum | reverse complement strand
ATCTTCTCCTCTGAAACCACTGAAGCAAATTCAACCAAACTTTACAGGAATGATGTATGGAAGGTCCCTTACAAAGATAGCTCATTTTGTTCCGATCTGATGAAAAACATGGCTGCTAGCGCGGAACTTAGGTTTAACATAAGAAACTATGGAAAAAATCACATTTTCATCAACTCCTCTAAAATTGCTGAAGCAAATTCAACATAAGTTTACAGGATTGATGTACTAAAGGTCCTTTACAAAGATTGCTCATTTTATTGGGATTCGACAAAAAACATGGCCGCCAGCACGAAACTTAATTTAACATTGGCCCTATGGGAAATTCACATTTTCATCTTCTTCTCTGAAACCACTAAAGCAAATTCAACTCAACTTTAAAGGAATGATGTATGGAAAGTCCCTTACAAAAATTGCTCATTTCGTTCCGATCCGATAAAAAAAAATGGCTGCCAGCCCGGAACTAAAGTTTAACATTGGACCCTATGGGAAAAATCATATTTTCATCAACTCCTCTGAAACTGCTGAAGCAAATTCAACATAACTTGACAAGATTGATGCACTAAAGGTCCTTTACAAAGATTGCTAATTTCTTCCCGATTTGACAAAAACATGGCCGCCAGCACGGAACATAGTTTAACATTGGCCCTATGGGAAATTTTTATTTTAATCTTCTCCTCTGAAACCACTTAAGCAAATTCAACCAAACTTTACAGGAATGATGTCTGGAAGGTCCTTTACAAGATTGCTCACTTCGTTCTGATCCGATAAAAAACATGGCCGCCAGCGTGGAACTAAGGTTTAACATAGGATCCTATGGGAAAAATCACATTTTCATCAACTCCTTTGATACTGCTGAAGCAGATTCAACCAAACTTTACAGGAATGATGTACGAAAGGTACTTTACAAAGGTTGCTCATTTTATCCCAATTCGACAAAAACATGGCTGCCAGTATGGAACACAGTTTAACATTGGCCCTATGGGAATAACATCATTTTCAACATCAGCACTGAAACTATTGAAGCAAATTCAAGCAAACTTTACAGAAATGATGTATGGAAGGTCCTTTACAAAGATTTCTCATTTTGTTGGGATCCGACAAAAAAATAGCTCCCAACATTGAACTTGGTTTAGAATGGTACACATATATTAAATCATTTTTTTCATTACATGTGCTTAAATTATTGAAGCAAATTCAGTCTAACTAAGATTGCTTATTTTGTTTTGATCTGATAAAAAACAAGACCTCCAGCACAGAACATATTTTAACATAGGATCCTATGGGATAAACATCACTTTCATCACCTGCTGTAAGCATCGATTCAGGCTCAGTATCTGAGCCTCTAGTTATTGTTTCACTTCGATGAAGTTAAAAACAAATCTTCAATAACGCAACAGAGTATGTGTTTCTACCAAAAAGAAATTTTCTGAGTGTTTTTATAAGATTTGTTGTATTTTTAATGCAACGGGAATATTTATTGTCTTGAATCCCATAATAAGAAAAGGAAAAATAAGGAAAAATAAATTATTTCCTTAAAAATGTTGAAAGTTAAATGAAGTTCCCTCAATCGACCTCTGAATCAAATTTCAAAATTGAATATGGTTTCAGTAATATTTAAAATTCAAAGTTTTACTTGGCGTGTTTTGTTTCTTATTTTACAAATCAGCATTTTCTCATTCGTTAATTGGCCTCAAAATTCAGTCATGACTACTAGCAAATAACTAAATACCGAAGTTGCTGTGAACTTAATTTCTGCATATGCGCATTTCCACAACTTATATCTCTTCAATACAGATAAAATCTAAACGTTAACTCAAAGATGTTAAAAAACTGAAAGAGAACAAATCCCCAATATGATCTTAATGTAAAGCCAAAATCAGCTAAGGACAGAGCTTTGCATGAGGGAGATTCTCGTTAGTTTTCAACAAAATTTACAAAATTTAGACATTGCAAGGTTCCAAATAGAATCGGCTTTCGGGTCAGCACCAAAGTACTGACTACTGGGCTGGTGAATACCCTCGGGGACTAACAGTCCACCAGCAAAGGTATCGACCCAATGGTAACAAATAACTAAATACCGAAGTTACTGTGAATTTAATTTCTGCATATGTGCATTTTGACAACTTATGTCTCTTCATTGCAGATAAAATCTAAACGTTTGGAAGACCTTAAAATTTAAAGATGTTAAAAAACAGAAAGAGAACAAATACCCAATATGATCTTAATGTAAAGCCAAAATCAGCTAAGAACAGAGCTTTGCATGGGGGAGATTCTCATTAGTTTTAAACAAAATTTACAAAATTTAGATATTGCAAGGTTCCAAATAGAATCGGCTTTCGGACTGACTACTGGGCTGGTGAATATCCTTGGGGACTTACAGACCATAAGCAGAGGTATTGACCCAGTGGTAACAAATAACTAAATACCGAAGTTAATGTGAATTAAATTTCTGCATACGTTCCTGGTTATCATGAAGTTACCATTACTTGATATTTGGCATATCCTTTTTCAAGCGATGGTTATGTAAAGACTTAGAATTTCTTTCTAGCGCGTTGTTAAGTACAATAAAACAAACATTATTTCATTGCAAAGATTATCTTATTTATGAGGTCTGCATGCCAGCATAAGTGATCGAAACAAAAGAGGTAGTTTGCTTTATTTCATTGCAATTGTCGTCGACATTTAGTGCTTTGTTAATCGTTGTCATGATTGGTTAGAAATGAAGGAATTCAGTTTTCTTTACAAATAACCTTACCGTTGCACGTTGACACTAATTGCTGTTGCGATCTAAGATAGCACCATGGATCTCCAAGATTACCTCATTTCAGATTACATCACACTGTCTTCTTTTTTCAATATTTATACTTTATGTCAATATCTTGTTAAATAAGGCTGTACTTTTGTTCTCTTTGCTTTGGAAGCTTGTAACGTCATTGACAAATTAAATGAAAGTGATGTAATTTTAAAACAAACATTTCTTATCAAACGATATGTTTTTGTTTGACATGGATTTTGCCATGCACATGTTCATATTTCAATGATCGACACATACTTGCTTAAAACATCTGTTTCCCAATTGTCTAGTGCAAGTAATGATTTTGTTTTTTTTTTACATGTTCCTTTCACTTTTGTCAAAACCGTTGTGCGAGATGTAGATAGAGTCTTCGATTTTGGCTTTGAGATACACATTAAGTTGACATAGTAACCAAGTAACTTGGAACTCCAAACTCTCAATGATTTGGCAAATTAATACTGAAGTATTGAAGGGAAAATTTCACATGTAACAAAACAGTAATACAAAGGTAAACAAATTCGAGTTTGGTAATAATATATTCGATGTTCTATAATAAGATATCAATTGCTGAAAAGATTGCTTATTTCTGTTAGAAAACAACGACACCATTTTTAAGCAAAGTGCAACATATCTTAAAATTATTCCTATGTTATTTTGCTGAAGTATATCTGTTGCTTACAAAAGTTTATTATAAGCCACACCCAAAAGAACATTTGACGATCTTACCTAAGATATTTACGACTTAGAGAAAAAGCAAATTCTTTACTTTAAGAAATAAAAAAAATAAAGTAAAAAGTGTGGGTAGCTTTTAAGGTGGGATATCAAAGGAATGGTTGTAAAGTTCCCCCAAAAATGCAATCGGGTGTAATTTATCTGCTGTCTTACTTGTTGGCTGCAAAAGAACTTGTAAGCGGCATACATCACACGGAGATTAGGTTATTGACAGTCGTTCAAACAATTTATGCATATATCCTTTTACCAAAATCGATAGATGTACTTCTAACCTATAAACGGATATATGTAAATATAATGCACATCAAATAGTCAGCAATATGTCATATTGAACCTGTATGACTTACTATTTAGTGACAAAAATCTGTCATTTGTCACAGCCAAATATAAGCCTCGCCTTTGTAGGAACAGTCCTTCTTAAATAAGTTACAAAACGTTTTGATCCTTTGTAAACAGATATCACCATACTGTCAATAAATCGATTTAATTTGTCGCAATCTTGCATTGTATTGAGGGGCGATATCTTTTTGTCAAATTAAATTGGATTTTAATTTAAAGACAACTTCAATTTTTTACTGTCTATTACCATACATTTTTATGTTTAGAGCTGCACAAATAATTGGCAAGATAATAGTTCTTTGGTATTATTTCAGTGATAATAGTTCCATGGCACCACATTAGTGATTCATTCGTTGGTTATTTTTCCATATTTGCACTGATATCAAAATTTTATCTTTTCTACAGAAAATTGGACTACCATGACGTTTTTACAGAACATTAAACGCCTTCATTACATCCACTGCTGTTAAGTTGAATTCTGGAAAACCGAACATGAGTTCATTCAAGCAGATGCTCAATAAGGTACGAAATTAACTGTACATTTTGTGGTTGGAATAATTTCCACATCCGAGGATTAGTTATTATTCATCATTGTCTGCATTTAATTTTAAATAAATAATATCATTTTATAGGGTAAATCAGACAAACATGATTACAGATGAAACTGCTTAAATACAACTAAGAACTAGACAAAGTTTCGTTACACATTTTGGTAAAGACAACGTGGCCAATCCTTTTTTGCTTGGTATTTTCATCCGTTTTTGTCTTGTTATAAATGCTACCATAATTCAAAGCTTATTTATTTTTTGTCTTCACCTACTGCAGGATCGACAAAACGAAATCACTATGCCTTTTGCTGCAGCCGTCTGTTTATCGGTCTTTACTTTTAAGGTGTCTCAGTGGTATTAATCCGCCATTTTTGTGTAATACCTGTTCATTTAGGTTTCATTCATTGAAAATTTAACACAATAGTTATTTAAAATGTAAAGAAATTTGCAAAGTATACAAAATTATTTTTCCTAATCACTATTACAACATTTTGAGTACAAAAAAGTGAACTAAAACACACAAGCTTTAAATCTGTCGCTGGATTTACAGAACACAAAAATTATACAAGGGAGATAATTTGATAAAAGAATTTAACATAGATATCACTAGAGGAATTAACATTTCGCAATTTAGTTTCTTATTTCAACGGTGACCCCTATTTTTTATATGTAAACTAAATAATGATTTCAAGACACATGCAAAGTATGAACAAAATCTATAATAAAATTTTAAAGCTATCCCCTCATATAGTCATTTTCCCTATCATTTCTATGTAAAATTCTGAAATGTTCAATTTGATTTGCTCTTAAATGCACGATGACCCCCACATTTTATTTTATATTTTGAACAATAATGCAATTATGTTTCCACACAGAAAATTTCACAAAATTCCATAATAGGAAAGTAATACCATGCAGAAACCTTAAATGTCAAAGAAGTAAGTGAGAACCGAATCGTCAGTATAAAGCGAACAATCCAAGGACAATCGCAACATTGGAAAAACAAAGAAACAAAGACATAAGATGAGCACGACACAGAAAAGGAACTAGAGGCTCAGGCACTGAGCCTGAATCGCTCACCTGACAAAATGCTTACAGCAGGTGATGAACGTAATGTTTATACCATAGGATCCTATGTTCAAATATGTTCTGTGGTGGCAGTCTTGTTTATTATCAGATCAAAACAAAATAAGCTATCTTAATAAAGGACCTTCCATATGTCATTCCTGTAAAGTTTGGTTGGAATAACTGCAGGGGTTTCAGAGGAGATGATCAAAATATGACTTTCCAATAGGGCCAATGGTAAACCATGTTCAGTGCTGTTGGCCATGTTTTTGACGCTATGCTTTAATCAAATTGAATCAACATGAGCAATCTTTGTAAAGGACCTCACATACATCATATCTGTAAAGTTTGGTTGAATTTGCTTTAGTGATTTCAGAGCAGAAAATGAAATTTGATTTTCCCATATAGGCCAAATGTGGAAACAATGTTCCACGCTGGTTGGTGGCCATGTTTTTTTTTATCTAATTGATACTAAATGAGCAAGCTTTGTAAAGGCCCTCCCATACATCATTCCTGTAAAGTTTGGTTGAATTAGCTTCAGTGGTTTCAGAAGAGAAAATGAAAATGTGACTTTTCCCATAGGGTCAAATGTTTAACCCAAGTTCCAAGCCGGTGGCCATGTTTTCTGTTGTATCGAAAGCAAATGTAAAGGGACTTCCATACATCATTCCTGTAAAGTTTTATCGAATTTGCTTCAGTGATTTCAGAGGAGAAGATGAAAATGTGATTTTCTCATATGGTCCAATGTTAAACTATGTTCCGTGCTGGCAGTTATGTTTTTTATCGGATCGGAACGAAATGAGCAATCTTTGTAAAGGACCTTGAGTACATCATTCCTGTGAAGTTTGGGTAAATTTGCTTCAGCGGTTTCATGGAAGAAGATGAAAATGTGATTTTTCCCATAGGGTTTTATGTTTAACGTAAGTCTTGCGCTGGCGACCATGTTTTTTATCAGATCAGAAGGAAATGAGCAATCTTTGTAAAAGACCTTCTATACATCATTCCTGTAAAGTTTGGTTGAATTTTCTTCAGTGGTTTTAGAGGAGAAGATGAAAATGTGATTTTCCCATAGGGCCCAATGTTAAACTGTTCAGTGCTGACGGCCATGTTTTTCTTCAGATCGGAACGAAATGAGCAATCATTATTAAGGACCTTTTGTACATTATTCCTGTAAAGTGTGGTTGAAATTGCTTCAGCCGTTTCAGAGTAGAAGATGACAATGTGATTTTTCCAATAGGGTCCAATTTTAAACCTAAGTTTTGCGCTGGCGGCCATGTTTTTTGTCGGATCGGAACGAAATGAGCAATCTTTGTAAAGGACCTTCAATACATTATTCCTGTAAAGTTTGGTTGAAATTGCTTCAATGGTTTCAGAGAAGAAGATGAAAATGTGATTTTCCCATAGGTCCAATGTTAAACCATGTTGGGTACTGGCGGCCATGTTTTACGAAATGAGCAATCTTTGTACAGGACCTTTAGCTCATTATTCCTGTAAAGTTTGGTTGAATTTGCTTCAGTTGTTTCAGAGGAGAAGATGAAAATGTGATTTTCCCATAGGGTCAAATGTTAAACTATGTTCTGTACTGGCGGCCATGTTTTTTATCGGATGGGAATGAAACGAGCAATCTTTGTTAAGGACTTTAGAATACCATTCCTGTAAAGTTTGGTTGAACTTGCTTCAGAGGTTTCAGAGTAGATGAAAATGTGATTTTCCCATATGGTGCAATGTTAACCTATGTTTCGTGCTGGCGGCCATGTTTTTTATCGGATCAGAACAAAACAACGACAGCAGAATATCGAAGGAACAAAGCACAAGATTACATAAATCAAAGTCCAGAGACAAGGAAAAATCCAGAAAACGGAAGACCAAAGACACTACATGCTGACAAAACACACAACCACTACAAATGATCAATCTTTGTTAAGGACGTTTAGTACATCATTCCTGTAAAGTTTGGTTGAATTTGCTTCAGCCGTTTCAGAGTAGAAGATGAAAATGAGATTTTTCCCATAGGGTCCAATTTTAAACCTAAGTTCAGCGCTGGCGGCCATGTTTTTTGTCGGATCGAAACGAAATGAGCAATCTTTGTAGAGGACCTTCCATACATCATTCCTTTAGAATTTGGTTGAATTTGCTGCAGTGGTTTCAGAGGAGAAGATGGAAATGTGAAAAGTTTAACGGACAGACGACGGACGCCAGACGGACGGACGACGGACGCCAAGTGATGGCAATAACTCACCTTTGGTTCTTCTTAACCGCTTGATACTTATCTAGTAGACAGCAGTATAGGTTGCAGATATGCACCATAAATTTCGGATTTCTGTAATATCGTCTATCATGACTGCAACATTTGTTTAGTTTTTTTAGAAAGTAATGTGGGCCAAATAAGTTATTGTGCTGTTCAATTTACTAGTTAAGAGCATGTGTTTGTATACGTTTTTTTTCAAATGACTTAGAACAGATACAATGTAGTGCTGTGCATAGATTTAGAAAAAAAATGATTAAGACTTCGATTTCACACTTCACGCATGGATGTAGCGTTGCTCAACAGCTAGCAATGAATTCCACTCAAACCGGTGCTAGGGGCCGTCTTGAACTTGATATGAGGTATGAGTAAAGTTTATTGTTGAAGGCCTCATAGTGACTTCAAGATGAAGAACAACAATAAAAGCGTTGTCCCATTGCTTGGTTTAATCATGTATTTGTAGAGACTTTGTGCATTTATTCCGTATTCTTTCATTGTTTATTCGATTTGTTACTAGAATTTATAAACAGAGATAAGAGGGTAATAGATTAAGAAAACCCCTTCAAAATTCTCCTTTGTAGTGTTATGCGTCTGGTACTTCCTTGCAGATCCGTCGATTCCCAATATTCCGTTGATGGAACACATTTGTAGCTGAGTACATAGTAATTATCCAATGTTCAGACCCATTTCAGTACGATTAGTTGTTTCTGTTGCATAAATCTAGATAACGAATCAAAATAACAACAGTCGGATTTAATCTTGTATCTTTTCAAATTTTGAATTGAATTCAAACAAACCAAACTAATTCTAGAATAAACGGATATAGCGTAAATGCACAAGACACGAATTCTGTGCAAATACATGGTAAAACCAAGTAATGGAAAAGCGCTTTTATTGCTGTTCTTCAACTTGAAGTCAACATGAGGACTTCAACAGTTAGCTTTGTCCATATAGTAGAGCGGCGGATATGTAAAAAGTCGCTTATTTAACGAGTTTAAATTACCTAAAAGCCCCATGGAATTTTATTGCTTAATATCATTTATCAACATCTCAACTCTCAGAAAATGTCTGTCGTCGCGTTAAATTGTGGTCCCTATGACGTAAAAAATGGCGACTTTTGACGTTACCCTGCTCTTCAATATACACACGGGACGGCTTTGAACGAAATTTTATTGAATTCACCACTTGTTCTTGAAACTCAATACAAAAGAAACAAAAAGCATGCAATAGTGTACTTAATTATGCATCAATACACCCTTATTAGTTCTAAAATAGCCCAGAACGACCGTTTACAAACTTGGTAAAATTAAGCATTAAAATTGATGTTTTTTAGCACCTACCTTTTAATCTTTTACATATTTGTTAATTATGTCTCATAACTGATTTGACAATTGTTTCGCGCAACTATTGGCGCATTTGTTTCCAAAATACATCATTTCTCCACGTTAAATTTTTTATCAAAAGTTGTGTTTTGCAAATATTTTTTTCCCGTATTTGAACAGTGTTGTACCGATTTGACCATAATCTCACAATTTACCCTTTACCAGGCAGTCTGTTTTAATGATATTTTAACAATATTTCTATTTGTTTGGTGTATGTTTGACAAAAGTACCATTCTAAAAATACGTGACAGATGTTTATAATGTCTTTATTTGCTCACCTATAAAAAAAAAGGTGTAATTAACTAAAGGGTGTGTTTGAGTATTGGGTGTGTTCGTATAGTTTATATATGAAGATGCGGAAATGTATTTGTTGGGTCAAATCGGATTCCAGCTCTGCTATGCTAAGCAAAAACTGGAAACGGCAAATTGTTCTAAAGATGAAAACAGCTTCACTTCACAAAATATGTGTATCACTTAAATTGATTACACGAGAAAACTTAAATTTCCTGAAATCATAAAACATCCAAAAGGCTAATATTTCATTGTAAATTGCTAGATATTGCGCCAAAAGTTGTTTAGTGGGAAATTGTTGACAGAAGAAAACCCAACAACATATGCCATTACGTCCTTTTGTGCTTTTGTGCGCATCTTCAAAGTTGAGAACCTATGTAATTTCTGTGTGTTTGCTTTTATCGTCGTTTTCTGTTTTAAAAATATACTTTCTTATTCCAAAGCCTGTCAAGTTTAGAACGTTTTGTTACAGTTTTGGAGAAAGCATATTATGTAAAAAAATTCTAGTTTTGTTCACGACATTGACATCATTGGCGGATCCAAGTGAAGGTTCCGGGGGTTGGTAACCCCCCCCCCCGTTTGCACAATCATGTATTTTTAATGAATATCTTGATGTTTTACTATGAAATGCCCAAAACTGTTTCGAGCCACGTGCCGCTCGGTGGAAAATTATTTCACTTCGAATTTGAACCCCTCTTTTCAAATAGTCTGGATCCTGCCTGGACAAGCATTTGCATGTAGTTGATGGGCTTTTGCCTATGACAGATTTTTTTTTTTAATTATACGTCGCATCTGTTTTATTTTTTAATTGAAACTGTCATTGCTTGGCATAAAACACTACTTGATCTCACACATATAATGTCCTTTGAATTCGTGTTCTTGATTTTTTTCCAATGGGCCAAAGTGTTTTCGGTTTTTCTCTTTACGAATTACCTTGTGTGTTATACACAAAAAATGACCTGTTCCTGTAAATAACAAGCAGTTCTTAAGTAAACAAGTATGAACCAAGCAGATCCTGTTTCTAGAAAACCTAGCTTTTTT
>MJUU01031720.1:43919-56194 GCA_002080025.1 Modiolus philippinarum | reverse complement strand
CCCCCCCCCCCCCCTTCAGGTTAAATGGTCGGTCCCTTAGCATTATTTAACTTCAATTTCCGTATTTGTTTTGTAACATTGGAATTCCGGGAAATCAGATAATAAGTAGTAACTAGTTCAATAATCAAGACAATATAATTAAGTGATACCGGCTCCTTTAATATCAGAACACCATCGTCCAATTAGAAGTCCCCATAATAAGGTAAGTGAGAACCGAACCGTCAGTCAAAAGAACGAACAATCCATGGATAAAGGCAACATCGGAAACACTAAGAAACAAGAACACCACTTGAGTACGGGACAAGAAAGAAAAATGAAGACACACATACAGATGAACAACACGGACTCAATAAAAAACCACGGGTGAGATCAGGTGTACCGGTAGAGTAAGCATCTCCTGCCTCTTATAAGACACCCGCCGTATTGAACATGTCAACTCAGGTAGTAAAGTCAAATCCGATAGAAGAAAAACAAACTTTAGTTGTAGAGGGAAAGATCTGTTATTATCTGGGAAACAGATATCCCGTAACGATCCACAAGATCGTGATGTCGGCCGTAAAACTTCTGTAGTGATGACTTTAAGTTTTGACTTGTTAGAAAGAACGACTGAGAAAACAATAAACTGAAATAAAGAAATATTGTCGCATTAAATGGTTAATTTCTCGATTGTAAAATGTGCTTACCCACTAGCCAAGCAGTATGAGATTCCAATAATTGAATTATCAGGGTTATTAGGGATTCTAAAGAATCAGAATAAGTCATCTAAATTGGATGTAACAAATGTGATACACAAGCATCTTTAATCCACAATGGAGGGATATTGAGTAAATGCATATCAGACAAATCTCTATAAACACATGTTAAAGTCAAGCAATGGAACAATGCTTTTATTTTTGTCCTTCATATTGAAGTCACCATGAGACCTACAACAATGAGCTTTGCTTATACCTCATAGTAAGTTACAGACGACCCCTATCACAGCTTGAGCGAAATTCATTGATAATTGTTGAAAAATGTCATATCCATATCTTATGTAAGATCGTCAACAAACATAAAATTAACTGGCGAAGCAATCTTCCGAATAAAGCACTAGTGTCGTAAGCTAGTGGACAGATACAACATACAGACAAACACAGGGTGCTCATCTTGCTTGTATAAATAATTGCCGAGACAAAAGATACCATTGAAAAGTATTTTTTTTAGTTCACTCCAAATTTAGAAATATTTCTACCTTTTTAGCCAGTTCATCATTAAAATCTAGATCGTATTGCAATAGACTTAGCAGTGGTACAAAATAAAACACTGTTGATATACTGTTTATTTTGTGTTACCATGGTCACTGAAATATCAGTTTTCTTATATTTAAATAATTAATAGGAACAAAACAGATTGCTAGACATTTTCAATAAATTCATATCTTCTTGATTTTAAAGTGGATGTACTAAAATTTTGTTTCAAGGATTTCTTTTAAATTTCAATATACAATGAAGCCACCAGAAATTAAAACTTTTACCCCGGTAAGAATTGATGTTATATAGTATCACTTTAACGTCTTTTTTTGGGGGTCTTACTGTAGGACATTGTACAGACTGTCCAATAATTAGTAAACTAAAGCTTCAAGCTCTCTTCTTCACAATTATGTGACTCATACGATACCACATTTGTTTTTGAATATCAATTTTCAGTGGTATCACATGCTGTAAAATTGTAAATACAGTATTGCTGAAGAAATATTGGTATCTTGTCTACACATTTCATTGAAAATGTCTATTTTGCTACTTATAGTATAACCTTTAAAGGCAATCTAAAAATGTTTTTAATTAATAAAAAGCGTTTTTGTTTTGATTACATCTCAAGCAAACATGCAAAAACAGTTGTTATTTTTATTGGTTGATTTTGATCAATGACTTTTAGTGAGCTATATTTCACTTTAGGCATGAACCGTTTGAAATTTGGTTTTCTGATTTCTTTGGAGGATGTAAATATAAAAAAAAGAAATGGGGTTAATTTCGAGGAGGCAACATCCCATCTCCAGGTTCAAAATACCCAAAACAAAGCATCTAGGGGTCACCGTACCATCTTCAACACAGTGATTGACCTCACACCATAAAGCAGGCCCTAAATGGCACCAAAAGTAAACAAGTAAAAACACAAAGAAACAGAGACATAACATGAGTACGACGCAGAAAAGAAAAATGAAGACACAAACACATACAAAGATGAACACGGACCCAATAAAAAACAAATTCAGCATCGACTTTCTTTTAAAAAACTATAGGTCTTTTCCCAAAACTATAAAATACATGTGAAATTCAAACTGATATCTGAATTGCGATCCTTTTACTTGGTAAACAGAACTAGTGTTCCGTTACATGCGAGTTGTACAGATACTGTCGTTGTTGTTGATCTTGCCTGTAGTAAACGTTCATTGTTTCGCGGTCTTCTATCGCAAACTATAACTATTGGTACGCCTTTTACTCCCTTTGTGTAAGATTATTCACTCACCCTTCTGCATTTGATTACTTTTGCATTTTGATCCCCTCATTTTCTACAGGAGATCAAAACTTGTATATACTTTCGTAAAATGACGTATTAACTATTAAAGTTGTATTTTTAATGCAAAATCAGTCTACAATCTTGAGATGTTCTGTTTACTGCCAATTTTTAAAAATTTTTGTATCTGAAAATAACACAATGATCTTTCAATAGTTTATGCCAAAAAAATTTAATGGCTATTATTATACCTCCTGTAAGAAAGTTCTTTTATAGTAAAACAGTTTTATTTTCGCATAGTTTTCAAAAGAAATAGCGTTGACTGCACTATTGCAATAGTAAGCACTGCTGTTGTGAAGACTATTGATTTCTACGTCAATCATCATCAATCATCACGTGCGGGAGGCGGAGTTTTGATCTGACCGACAAGTTGGTGGTATTTATTAGCGTGATCACCTGTGGAATTGATGTAATCAAGTTTCTAAGAGTGTCGTCTGCTACAGCGCTAAAATTTTTAATTTGTATTTGGAAAAGGAGGGGGATGGGGTATTTTGACAGTATTTTGATTTTATTGGAAAGAAGAAGAAATGAAAAACTAAGCTTCGTGTGTACACACATGTAATCCATTCTTCCAAAACAGTTGATGAAAATAAAACAGTGATATCTTACAACAGTAATCAGAACTGAGAAAGATTACCTTATACGGTTTTAGTATCGAAATACAAATGTAATATTGTCTTGCTTTTTTAAAATTTTTGTTCATATTTGTTATCATTGTTTAATTGTTTTGTTTAAAAGTATTTGCTGCAACCATTATGGGTTAAATAATTTTCAATAAAGTTACTTTGTTTTGGCCTCTTGAAATATATTATTTCATTGCTAAAAAATTCCTTCATGTGTTGATGTAAAGGTGTAATGTGTATTGCGATCATTGACACATGGAAATTGACATCGGAATCAGTTACCACAGATATCATACAGTAAACGATTGACAGGATAGCAAACAAGTCAAAGAAAAATTTCAAATTCAGCGGCTCAAAAAGTCAACAGTCAGTATAATAATAATATTAATGTTGTGTTTTACATTGACTATGGAAAATAGTAGCCAGGGTGATGGACAATAGTGCACTCCCCTTCGGGTCGTGCACTATTGTCCATCACCCTGGCTACTATTTTCGCATAGTCAATGTAAAACACAACATTATTATATAAATATTAAACAGATAAAAATATCAATTTAAAAAGTTTAAAAGAAAATCTCAGCAGTGCCCCTCTGACTTGATATTTTTGTATTTCATTGCCTATGTTTGTATCCTTATTAATGAAAGAAACGATTTCGAAAATTCATTTGATGTTCGATCGTTTGGTCCTTAATTAAATCTACTGCCTGTACAATTACGAGAACTGACGATTCATTTAATTTTCGTGACAAACAAAGTAGCGTTCATCATATACGTAAACGTCGTGCCTATTTACGACATTTAACAATCAAAAGCTTTATAGCCCTTCATTGTAGACCTATTCCCCCTGTGACGACCATTCGGAACAAAAATTCAATACCATCAATAACAATGTCAACATTACTGGTAATCCAAACAAATCTGACAATAAACCTTCATTTTTTAGCTCTTGAAAATATAAATAGGGATATTTCTATTGTTAATCAAAAGTTTATGATTGCGTATCCTATGATTTTATGTAAACACATTAATATTAGTAACTCTTGACTTGAACAACTATTTGTATAAACTGCTTGCAGTAATACTATATACTTAAACGTTGTCTTTAATGTGGCTTACTGCAAAAATATAATTAAATTATTCGTTTGTATTATCGCATGTGCCTTAAGCAAAATCACAGCAATGGATTTTAATCATGCAATCAACGCTTTTAAAATAGCAGTTGGTCTGGATGAAGAAACTGTTGCTAAGCAAAATCTGGAATGCTATACAAAAAATAATCCTCTACTCGGAATCAGAAATCTATTTTATATCAATTCGAATTCCTGGTTTGTTTGAATCAACGTAAAATTTAATTTAAACCACACACGGAAAACGTTTGTTTGTATTTAGTACACAATACTCGTAGTTCACAGCTTACGAACAAATATCAAAATTCCGAATGTGGTTAGACTTAACCAGCGTGATAAATAAACGTAAATTACCATGAAATATGACTTTTTTGTTCATTGAAATACAGGATATAATAATTGACGTACAACAGATTCGTCAAAATGCAAAATTTATAACTAGTGCGGATAATAAATAAGTGAATGCACAAAAATAGGAATTGATATAGTGAAAATAATTCCAAAATGAGACTTAAACCTTTGTCTAGGCGGACTGAAGATGAGCAGTTTTCACGATATATTAGGACAGAATTTAACAAGGTATTTCCTCACTTAATCCATATTTTGTTTCCATGTTTGGATATAATTTTTTTTAAATTTTTTTCAACATGTTTTGCATATTTTTCTTTAATACCTTATTTAGTTGTTTTGTACTCCAAAAAGTATTTCATACAAATAATTAAGAAGAAAATAACAAGATCTTAATTGCCATCCGTTGTCTTCAATAACTGTAGGTCATTTATTTTGTTCTCCTTTTTAAATGATTTTTATAATTATTATTCAGTAAATCAGTGGATGTTTTGCCTTTCTTCTCGAGATCATGTTCGCAGGCTTTGGGGAACCTTCATAATAGACAAAATCATATTCCAAAGCATATTCTGGTATATCATAACTCGTATATCATATTCTTAAATCCCCCAAGACCGCCAATATCGCTGTATGAGTTCCTATAATGATAACAAGGCTCTGACCTCAGTTCTTTTGTTTTTGTGGTGATTTGTTCTCTGTCAGCCAGGTCTTCTATATGCTTTGATTTTTTGTCTTCTAAATGCTTGGATATTTATCTTTACTGCAGTTAAAGCGAATTTAGTTGCTACATATGGCCATTTCGACAACTTATGATTCTTCAGTGCAGATAAAGTCAAAAGATTTTGAAATCCATAAACCAAAATATGTGGAAAAACTGACAGACAACAAATTACCAACTGAATGTAAATAGAAAAGTCAAAATCAGCTATTAAGATGTCGATATTTTTTTGTAGTCACATAATTTTTTGTCTTGCGGACAAAAGATGGACATTTTTGTGAACATTTATTTAGTACTCCTAGGTGTATAGAACTTTTGGTAGATCTAAGGTTAACAAGAGTACAATCACACCGTAGTTTGTATTTCTGTACTAACATGTACCTATCTATAAATCTATCCTGTTATGATGAGAATATGTTTGAAGCCAATGGGGTATTTTTTTACTCGAATTTGTCCTTGACTTGTTCTCCAACACTTTTTATTCGTTTTGGTATCTATTTCTGAAGTACAATCTTTTGAATGTAGTTTCGATTTCCTGTACTGTTCGTCTCACATTGTTCTGAAAATTTTGAAAACACATATTAGCATAGTTGAATGCTAAAGTCTGTTTCACATCCTTTAGATAACGGAAATTTTACAATTTCTGCTTTTTTCTCTCTAAAGTTTTGCATGTAGATCAGGAATTACCATACATAACTGAAAAATGACACTGTTACGATGAATGATTTTCCTTGTTTTGGTAAGACAGGCTAAAAATTCTATGTTTTGAATTTTCTATTTTGAGGGCGAACATGCAGGCAAATTTAATTGATAGGCAATATGCATTTGGTTGATACTGAATCACCTGTCGACATGTAAAAGGTGACACTACCGATGTCAGATTAGTCCATTCTCGGTGACAATATTTTCCATTTAAACACGATAGAGATTTTAAAAAAAGTTGTTTTTTCCTCAAAAGTATATGAATTGTTAACAAGCAATTACCGAATTTAGAAGTGTACGGTATTTTACATAGTCTTGCAAAATTTTGAGCCGAAATATTCAGTTATACAGTCTGGAGAATGCAAGATCCATTATCTAAGGGAAGTGAATCCTTCCATTACCAGTGTACCTTACAATATATCTTAGATCAGAAAATGATGAGGAACGACCTCTTAGTATAACTTTGTTTTTTTTCAAAGAATCTCATTGTCCTGGTGTTTGTTATATTCAAATTAAAATAGTATAGATAATTTTAACGCTGTATTATCTACTTAAAATGTGTAAGAGGTCAAGTTTGTCTCCAATTTTCATAATATTAACCATTTTACATGACGGAAACCAAAGCATCTCACTTCGATATTCAAACTGAATTAACCTGTATATCTAAATTGTCCAACAACTTGATGCACATGATATTATATGACCAATAATTGTGTGTAGACAATCCTGTAGACAAAGTACATTTTGAAGGTGATGGCTATAGAAAATAGACATTCGTTTTTTTTTTGGTGGATTCAACAAAGACTGACGCAATATATATTTGAACTAGAACCATCGTGTATATTTATAAATGACATGGTCCCGTTTTGTTTGGGTAGGGTTTTTATCCTATTACTTAACTAGGCCCATTAATACTTGATATTTATAAAGAAAGATGATCTCTCTTTAAAAACACCGTAGACAATTTATGAATATCTTATTCTGAAAATGACTTAATATGTATATAACATGCCATTAATAATACGGCAAATATGCTTGATTATTTAATTTTAAAGCCCAATTTTTCGATGTTCATTTGCCTTATGATTTATTGTTGGAATAACGACAAGAGCAAATTCATTCTCACGTTTAAATACCATTTTCTTTAAAAGGTAGATAAACAAAGATCAAACAGTATATCAAAGTATATTTAAAGTCTTTAAGAATACATTTGGACTGATATGTATATTATATAATAGAATTACATAAAGAATATTTAACAAGCCAAAGATTTTTCAAAGTTTGTTTATTTGTCCGGCGAAAAGCCATTCTTTTCTTGTCAAAATATTTTTAACATAAATCTTTTCTTTACATTCAGAGTTTAGGATATACAATGCATCTTGCATCTAAGTACTAAGGTTCATTTATGTCTAAAAAATTATATGCGATGGTGAAAATGTACTACAAAATACAATTTTCTAACTCATTGTGATTGTTTTATTGTTATAAAAAGTGGCATAATGAACACGACCCAAATAGAATGACGCATATGTCATGCAAGATCGGTACGCTCTGCCATGATCATTTGTCATTTGGTTGTACAGAACACAAAACACTACAGAATCGCCTTCCGATATCATTAAAAAGATTTTATGCTTCATAAAGTCAGGGCACAGAACCCAAAATGTGTTAATCAGGTGTTGTTTAATCCGGATACACCTTTATTTTAAAATCAAAATAAGAATGAATAACTTTTTTGTCATGTTATTGTGTGGTATTTTTTTTCATCTGTATACTGGTAGCTCCTAATATCGTGGTACGCAGCTACGTATAGAAGCGGTGACGTCACAATTAAAAATTTAGTTGAAATGAACGTGAATATCACGATCTAATGGAACCCACGATAATATGAGAACCTACTATACCTGTACTGAAAAGTCATGAATTGTCCAAATGGTCATCTGCTGAAACTCTGAAACTAAATTTTCAAAAACGACTACACGAATGGCTCCTAAATAAAGCCAAGAATGTTCAAAAGAACCATTACAATGGAAGTGAACATAAGTATGTAAATTACTTCGATAATATTATAAAGAAACAAAATAGTACTTAACATGACTGACCGTGTTATTAACTGGTAATTGGACCGTCTTAGGTAGTAACGCCATCGATATCAGCCCGCTGTCAATGGCAACGTCATCGGACCATTTGAAAAACAATAAAACTATCTGGAAATATAAAATTCATAACATCTTTTTTAGATCTAAATTGTGATGTTTGTTTTTTATTTTGTTTATCACTGTATTTTCTACTTTTAGTCATTAGCTTTGAATTACTTTGTTACAACATTTCATTTTAAATATCACCCAGGATTCAGGCTACCGTTTCGACCTTCTACTTTGTCAGATAATGGAAATGTGATGTAATTACCTCTATACATTTGTATATCCAAAATGATTTTTTAAAGATGTAGCTGATTTAGGAGGGACTCTTTCAATGGCCTGTCAGCATTAAAATCGGTCTAAATTTTGTCCAAATTCTTATTGTCATCTGAGTTTATTCAAAGCATTAAAATTAGAAATATTGCCCCCTTTGGATACATGTATTGTCCTGAACAGATTCATCTATGGTTATGTTTGTCTTTTGTCTTTCGTTTATGTTTTTCATGTACAGTTCCCTTTTGGATTGTGACCTGACGTTGTGATTTTCCACCATTGTCGGTATTTCCTGATATTTTTTTTAATTTTGAGACCACATGAGGTGAAAAAAAAGTGATGGAATGATTTTATCGCAACTGATAACAGAAAAAAAAGACATCACATGTGGCTCTTTCAAATTACTCCTACCGGGAAAGACGAGTTTATCACCATAATGGCACGAAAAAGGCGACCATGCTCGATGTTGTACACAAAAATACTCAACACACATACAAAAACAGCAAATTTCGTTATTTTGTACACGTGTTTCAAAGAGTAACCTCTCATCAGCAACATTATAATCAGATATAGAAAGCCATAATCTAAGAAAACAGTCTAAAAGAAGTACTCACTCCAAACAATATTGAAATTGGAGGCCAAATTCAGTACCAAAGACATCCACCGAGTGCCATATACGGAATGAAGCCTCAGTATTTTTAAGGGGTTAGAATTTTCATCAAAACAGTAAATTTCTTTAAATCGCAAGGTAAAATTTTCATGTCGGACAAGTGTCACTATTGGGCTGATGAATACCCCCGGGGACCTCTGGTCAACGCGCACGGGAATCGGCCAAGAAAAAAAAACCTTTTGATTCTGATGGAATATCAATATTTTTGTTTGTGACGTAATCAATACAAAAAATTAACCGAAATTATTCTTATGGTCGCAAACACACAAAAATGACCAACCCTATGTAACACAAAGATAAAGTGGAATGACCGTGAATTATTTCTTAATCAACTGATAACACTTTGATTTTATCAGATTGAAATGACCATTTAGATATTTATATACTTATTTCATAGCATTTTCAGATTTTATATTGATGGGCGTTTTTATTGAACTGTTAATTACGTCCTGAAAGTGTTTCTCCATGGATACCAAATTTATCACCGAGATTATTCCTTTTGATCTTTAGTATTTTAATAAGTCCCCAAAACTGTCACTAAGCAACTAATATGTTCAAAACGGCTTTAAAGTTAAGATGTTCCAGAACATTTAAACCCATGGTTGCAAATGTTGAAGTACTTTAATAAACAGACAATGTAAAACTAATTCAGTTGTTTTTAAATTGAAGCAATTGATGGTGCGGAACTATAAAGTCAATTGATGCATCTGTATCTCAAATATTAAATGGAAATCGATGACAATTTCTGACTTTAGTAAACAAAATTATTAACTTTAAATGTCACCAAAGACGTTGACAGCTGTATTGATTGTCTGAAAACTGATATGATCATACCGTTTTTGCAATTATTGTCATGATTATTTTCTTTATAAAATTTGTTTAATTCAAATCGATTTGAATTTTATAAAAGATACGGAAAGGGCCAAAGTACAGGGTACATAATTGTTGGAACAAATCTGAAATAAAAAGATGTTTCAAATAGCCAAAATTGTGGGGAATATGTAAAGAATATATTACATATAGCTTGTCAAATTCAATTAGAATTCATCTCAAGAATGTTTTCTTTATAATTCATTGTAGAATACCAATCCCTTATGTTCTCGTGCAGCTCAGTAGTAACATATAAAATACGACCATTAAAATCACCTACCATTGTTAATCTTGTTATAATATACAAGTACAAATCGATATAATTGTTAATAAATGTCCACCCTATATCCGTGGAAATAAGGCATAGTATCATCACATTGCATCTTTTTACAGTTAAATACTGCTATTTAAACATATTTTGGTAAATATCCATAATATTTCTGCGAACCTATGGTAAGAGTTTATTTGCACTTTGGTTTAATAACATGCCGAGATTCAAAGCATACGGTCCAAATGAGAGTGGTTGGTATGAAAACGGAATTTACAAAGCAGTTGTTAAGGTAATTTCATTTGATTTCTTTAGACAAAGTATATATATCTAAACTTAATCAACTAAACATGGCCAGATTATTTTTTTCCATATACACTATGCTAGGAAATTTTGTTGAGCCAGGCTTTTTGTTCTAATGGACAGGAACCGGGCGAGATTATTTTTTTCAACCAAGATGCTGGTCAGAAATTTTTTTTTTGGCAAAAATCGGGGCCAGAAAATTTTTTTCTAAAAAATACCAGGTCCACCCCTGAAAATCAAATGGTCCGCGCCTAACCCACATTCAATCAATTGCCAATATATATAGGGAAACGTGACAGATAAAGGGGAGGTTTAGGCACCCATAAACCGGTCTAGCCCTACCGCTGGCTTTTGGTAGTGCCGGTACCAAGCCCGGCTGTCCCGAGTCCCTGTCGTTGTTTACATGGTCTTTTGTCTTATTTGTGTTTTTCCTGTGTAGGTTCTTGGCAGATTGTGGCATGTACTTATAATTTTCAGCCATTTTAGATGTTTCCTGTTATCACTTTTATTCCACTATCGTTTGCATATGTAGGTAATAAAATGTCATAAAACCTATCTGATTTTCACTTAATACAGAATTATTGCAAATTCAGTTCGAAAGAGATGGTAATTTCGACCGCAGATCAAACAAAAGTGTTTAGAAAACCAAAAACCAAAAGATATATACAACCTATTATCTATTACCTCCTTATTTCTAATATAAATTGATGTTGGTAACAAGTACGACTTTTTGTCCGTTAATATAAAATTTGACTATGCAGCGAGGTAAATAAGCTACTCGAAGTTAAGTTTTTGATATATTGACATAATAAACATTAATACTTATAAATGTGAACAATATCATACTTCCCTCACCACCCTACAAAAAAGAAATTCTTCACATCATTTTGCAAAAGACTTTATCTCCGCGTTTAAATTGTGTCAAAATCATTTTTAACTCGAAAGCCATAGGCTGAGCGTTGTTAAAACCATCCGAGAAAGTCACGTGAGGCTTCAGGCCTATTAACGTATTTGAAGAGCTACATGCTTCCGATCAAATTATAGTGTGTAAATTTCTTTCAAAATCCTTTTTTGTAAGTCGAATATTGACGGTGTTGTTATATAGAATTGATATTAACAAGCAGTACATAAATATTCACAGTATATACGTCCCTGTCTCTTTGAATAAATCCAGTTATACTGTCGCGTAGAACTTTGTCAAAGATTCATGTGTCATATTTATAGCAATAGAATCGACATGCATACGAAATCACACAATTCGATTATTTTCATGTATTATGGAAAAACTTAATATATATCAATTGTACCTTCTGTTCGTGTTTATCGATCGACGAATGTATTTCTTTACCTCGATTGTCGGGCTATTTAGCACATGAGTTGAAGTGCATTTCGATCATATTCACGTGACTATGGAATTGCCTGTGATTTTCAATTCACTTTTTACAAATTGTACTTTCTATCCCCCTTGATCAAATCAGTTATTTAAGGCCAATATTGTCAAGTACCGAAAAATATATACTAGAACATAATTGATTCATTTGATTGTATCAGTATAATAAATGCATTTCTCATTTTTTATTAGCTCACCTGACCCAAAGGGTCAGGGTGAGCTATTGCCATCACTTGGCGTCCGTCGTCCGTCCGTCGTCCGTCGTCCGGCGTCCGTCGTCCGTCGTCCG
>MJUU01031720.1:7896-43784 GCA_002080025.1 Modiolus philippinarum | reverse complement strand
TTTAACTCGAAAGCCGTAGGCTGAAAGTTGTTAAAACCATCCGAGAAAGTCACGTGAGGCTTCAGGCCTATTAACGTATTTGAAGAGCTACATGCTTCCGATCAAAATATAGTGTGTAAATTTCTTTCAAAATCCGTTTTTGTAAGTCGAATATTGACGGTGTTGTTATATAAAATTGATATTAACATGTAGTACATAAATATTCACAGTATATACGTCCCTGTCTCTTTGAATAAATCCAGTTATACTGTCGCGTAGAACTTTGTAAAGATTCATGTGTCATATTTATAGCAATAGAATCGACATGCATACGAAATCACACAATTCGATTATTTTCATGTATTATGGAAAAACTTAATATATATCAATTGTACCTTCTGTTCGTGTTTATCTATCGACGAATGTATTTGTTTACCTCGATTGTCGGGCTATTTAGAAACTGCATTTCGATCATATTCACGTAATTATGGAATTGCCTGTGATTTTCAATTCACTTTTGACAAATTGTACTTTCTATCCCCCTTGATCAAATCAGTTATTTAAGGCCAATAAAGCATATAGATTCGTTATTTTCTATGCAGCAGTTCTTTGGATGACTACGAAGTTTTGCCACGTGAAGATGTTGGCTTTCGAGTTTCAGCTCCATCGGGCTTTGATTAAGTCTTTGTCAAGTACCGAAAAATATATACTAGAACATAATTGGTTTATTTGATTGTATCAGTATAATAAATGCATTTCTCATTTTTTATTTGTTATTTAAAAATGAGATGACCAGAGCAATGATTGTTAAGTTGCAATTAAAAGTCAGCTGATTATAATGAAAAAAAATTATGTTCATTGTGGTGAGTTTGATTGTTTGGAGTACATCAAATCGCAAGCTCATATAATTTTCAATCAAACACTGGTTATAATTTTTATGAGCCATCTCTGTCAGATAAAGATGGCATTAAAAATAGTTTGTTCAAAAAGTTTACTTTGTAAGTTATATTGCATCCTACGTTCTTGTGAACTTGGTGATAATTGTTCCAGGCAGGGGTTATTTCTTTGGATTAATCTTTCATAAAAGAATAAGTAATTTATTTCCCGTAATATTGAAACCACAACATTTAAGTGTTTGTGTCATATAGTTACATCCATTCCCGTTTGAACTTTTACAATTCGTGATAAATAAAAGTTTTGTTTTATGTAAACTTAAGTTATAAAATATCACCCGATGACAAAAATTTTCTAATACTGATCAAAGGTTCAGTAATAAATTGACATTTTCTCTGGCCTAAAAATTCCTCATATATATTGTTTCTTTCTTACAGGTATCACATTGTCACTTGAATATTTGTTGCTACTAAAATACACATCAATTTAATATTTTTTTCAATAAATTTATAGATCATAGCCGTTATCTATGTAGAAAACACAGTGAAGAAAAATGTTCGATCAATATTTGACTTGTCTCGCAAAAGGTACACGAAGTTTTCTGGGTTGTTTCAATATTAGTTGAAAAGTGAATTTTCGTAAAAGTAACAGAGGGTTGCCTCCCGGGTTGCCTTTATTGAATGAGGTGGTTATCATTCTTTAACCAATCTGTTTCCGAACAGAAAGGTTTGAGACTGAGTCTGTATCGCTCATCTGATGATGCTTCTGTGAGACAATGTTTTTATATAAATTCTTTAGGTCATACCACACTCAGTTCTGCTTTCTCCCTTTTCAGTAGGTCTTTTATAAGAAAATAATTATTAAGATTTGTCATATATTTTCCGTTGTGTTTTGCATTTGTATTATTTAAAACTTTCAGTAATGTGGAAATAATACGCTCACTGCTACATTGAAAATGGCTAAGAAATTGTTGAATCGTTATCTTTTTCCTTAAACAAGATAAATATTTTTTTTACATTCTAATTACAGGAGATGGCTATGGCCAATTCTTCATATGCTCGCGCTGCTGGAATACAGAGTGAAATAAGTAAAGTAACAGTTACAAGAGTAGCCAGCAGTGAGGTGGAATGCAAACGTCAGACCAATATTTACAAGAAAGACATGATAATAACAGTTAATAACATATCAAGAGAGCAGAGGCTTCTAAAAAAAGCAATGGTACGCTACTCAAAGAAAAAAAAGCAGTACAAATTGATTAAGGAGAAACGGGAACAACAAATATTGGAACGGGAACAAAGGGAGCGGGAACAGTTGGAACAATGGGAGCAAATTCAAGCTCTTTTAAGTATCAAAAACGGTGGCACAATCGAAAGCGCAACTACAAACCAAGACACTCAGGAAAACAACGATACAAAAGGCGAAAACGACGATCTGGATGGTGCTCCGTTTAACGATGAAAATAATAATGAAACGGTAGACATAAAAGCCAATAAAAGTAAGAAGAAAAGAAATGATTTAGAGTTCAGTGAAAAGGAGCAAAGTTTAAATCCATTTGACGTTTTGCCGTCAATCACGGAGGCCGAAAATGAACAGGAGGTTAATGTTGAAGAGACACCGGATATCACTCAATCGGAGGACAAGCCTTCAACTTCAGATACGAAAGAATCTAATGAAGAGTCATCAACTTCTTTAAGTCCGTTATTTTCTTTAACACTGAGACCATTAAAGCCAAAGAGGCAAGTTGTTTCATTTTCAGATATTATTAAATTAAAACATTCACATAATACCAACAAACTCTTTGACTTAGTGCACGTCTTGGCCGAAAAACATGGCGTAAATGAAAGTGTAGAAAAACGCAGAGCGGAGAGAAGAAATTCGAGGATACCGAAAGGTAGTACGGATGCTGTAATGTCAGCGTCCTTGCAAAAGGCTGCATCAGTGATTTACCCAATGAAATTCGGTTATGGTGATCATGAATCTAATAATAATGAAAAATTTGATTTTAATAGTGGGGAACAATTAAATTCTGAAAGATCAGAAATGTCTGTAGACAAAGGTGGGTCTGACAAAAGTTCAGAAAAGTCGTCAAACAATAAAACTTCTTTTAAGAAAACAAAAAGATATAAAAGCACACCGACATTCAACGAAGAAATGAAGAAATTCCGAAGAGAAGAAATGCTTAAAAACGGACTAGCAGAAGAAGGAAGACGATTTACTTATATGTCTAATAAATCCTCGTCTTCAAAATTTTTGCCAGCAATAAACAGTTCTAAATCTTCGCCAAGTCATTCGCGGAGCAATTCGGTGTCATGGACAGAGGCGTTTGGATTGTTAAAAATCGTTCATAGCATAGAATAAAACAATGTTAATTAATTATAGATTAATGAATGAATAATATCTTTTGTTCGATCTTTTGTTGGTCCATTGTTTCGATTCCCGTATTATCTTTCATGACACTTTCAGGTGTGTTATCACTTTAAGCTAATTGATTTTGGTGGAATCGATATCAGTATTTTGACGTAAGAAGAGAACATTCCTTTCTATTATGTCATAGCCTTGTTATGTAATCCGTAATTCATTCAACATTTAGAAGAAAAATCGCACCCAGGTAAAATTAAGATCTGAACTGTATAGCAAGTAATTTAAACCAATTCATTAAGTTTAGGACAGTAAATGCTTCTTTAGTTTACCCTCCAAGAACAATAAATAGTTTTATAGTTGTCTGTTTTTTGGGGTTCACACTTTATGATTTATTTGTTGTGGTGTTTGTTTTATGTTCTTTTTGTTTCGTCTTCGTCATTTACGTTCTCTGTCTGTATGTGATCCTTATATTGCCATGTATTCTAATTTATAATTTTGGTTCTTGCTTGGATATTTATTAATTACAGACAACTGACAAATAATGAGAGACACGGTGCTTGCGCGTATTTATAACTTAATAAATCATTATATTTCATGGAAATAAGAATGACTTTCATTTGTTTGGCTGAAAAAGTCGAAATTCAACAATCAATTCAACAATTTACTCAGTAGGGGATATGGACAGAATAATCTGTATGAGAGCATTGAATTGGCTTAGGGATCAAATGAAGTGAAGATTTTACAAGTATACTGGCTTCTCACTGATACTACTGATGTCTACTGAAATACATGATGATTCTTTACCTAACCCTCCGGAGTTTTGAGTTTGACTTTTTTAGTGTTATGCTAGCAGATAAGGATTCTTGAGCTAGTCGGCAGGTATGCGGCGAGCACTACTAGATTGTGTTTTGTTTTAGGTTTTGCTTATCAAGAAAGTGGTCTTAAAGTTAGTAGTCGACATGTACTGGGTTTTATTTGAATGTTTATCATACTTTAGAAAAACGGGATAGATAAAGGGAAGGTTTGGGTACCCATAAACCAGTTTAACCCCCCCCCCCCCCGACCACTGGCTTTTGCAATAGTGCCGGACAAAGAACGGATATCCCGAGTTCCTAGCATTTCCTGCGTTTGTCTTTTGTCTTTTTATTGGCGTTTTTCCTTTGTAGTGTCCTCTTGATTTGTGACAGGTTACTGTGATTTTCGGCCATTGTGGGTGTTTCCTGTTATCTTTCATATTGTAATTCATTTTTTATAGTTTGAGATATAAAACAATTGATGAAGTTCCAAATGAATACCGAAGCAACAACAAAAAAAAAAATCATACATCAAGAATATTTGGAAAAGGTAAATAAACGTGGATGGTCACTCCTCATGTTTATTATATCAAGGATTTCGAATTACTATTTTTATTTATTAGAATATGAATCATAAATCATTTAAGCAAAAAAAATTGATAGGTCAGTGTGGCCGTTCTTGAGATTTAAACGCCTAAAATTTTTGCGGGAAACCGAACTTCTCTAGACTTTTCATTCACTTTGCATTAAGGTAATCAACCTTTGAAATGCGATGAAGGCATATCAAGAATTTCATCAAATTTTGTCAAAAGTCTATTACAGATGTATACTTTCATATTTTGAAAAAAAAGTAGGGAGTCAGTGTGCAAAATTTTCTAATGCATGTTAATGGATAAAATTAGAGAATTCCGTAAGTCCGAGACAATTTTAAAAACCTCAGGAGTGACCATCCTTAATAAGTAGATAATAGATAACTAATAACAAAATACCGAAGTTATTGGAAACTTAGTTTCTGCTTATGACCATTTCGACAACTTATGTCTCTTCAGTGTTGATCAAATAAAAACATTTGGAAACCCAAAATCTGTGTAACAGCCGATAGAGTTCAAATTACCAATAGGAATTATAAACAGTAAAGAACATAATCGAAGTTACTGTAAATACAGTTTCTGCAAAGGACCATTTCGACAACTTTTGTCTCTTCACTAGGGTAGTTAAGATCAAATCATTAGTAAGACTATAAACCGACAGATGTTTTAAACTAATAGAGACATTGAATGAGTAGATAAACATATAAAATATTCAACGCTTGCTATGAATACAGTAAAGTGATTTTTTAAAAGTTCCTCAACCTTTTTGGCATCATTTAACTTGATCCAGGGAACAAACATTTTTTAAAGTGTGCCTAATAAATATAAATTCTAGTTCTAAATAAGTTACAAAAGCATAGATGCATCTACCAATAAATTCCGCTTAGACCGGTGCTAGGGGCCGTATTGGACTTACTTTGAGGTACATTGTACCAGCACAGCTCATTGTTGAAGGCCTCATGGTGACTTCAAGATGAAGAACAACAATACGATATACAGTGAAAACATTCCTCTCCCTGATTTTTATGTATTTTCTGGTAAAAAGTTATTAAAACTGCCTGAAAAAATTAGATGAACCTCGAAGTCTTTGATATTTGACTGTTGTAACAAAAATATTGCAGACAAACTTGTTTTAATAAATTGTTTTTGGAAGTACATGGTGAATGAAAGGATATGGAGTAAATGCACATGAGACAAAGTCTCTACAAATACATGGTAGAAAACAAGCAAAGGAACAACGCTTTTATTGTTGTTCTTCATCTCGAAGTCACCATGAGGCCTTCAACAACATGTCCTAATGTAAAGGCAGTTCTTTAACACACTTAATGGGAAGTCAGTTTATATAGGACTAAATCATAAGAGTATCTATAATCCTGAAATATTTGCTGTGGATAAGCAATTAAACTGAAGCAGTGCCAGGTACATCAGGTTATACATCACGACATCACGACAACTGAAAAAAAAAGAGAAAAAAATATAAAAAAAATAATCAAGACAAGACTCGGTTTGAACTACACGCCGCTAACCTAAGTCTCAACTGAGAACAGAGGCATGACTTGTGTGTAACGACATTGAAAGACTCTACTGTTAGAGTGAACAAAATTGGATGATGTAAACAAAATCAAGAACTATCAAGCAAAAGACGAATTTCCAATTTCGTTTTATGAATGAATTTCCCCGATTGACCTGGGGCCAATCAGAGTAAATTGCGTCACATTACATTGTGACGTCCAAAAATCTATATTGTGACGTTAAAAATTTCCGGGAAAATTCATCAATTGGAAACTCGTCTATTCTGTTTTATTTTACCGAATCAATTTGAAGTATGCGGTAAAAATTTGAACATGTATAAAAATTATAATATTTAATGTGAGAGCAAATTTTAAGTGTACGAAATTGTCCTATTTAAACAATTCTGTTATATTTTATCAAAACCACTAAATTTACCCTGTCAAAAATTTGTACATGATTACGAAAGTGCATGTTTTAAATTTGCCTAATTTGATTTGTCGAGACAACGTATTAATGATATTCCAGTCGTCATTTGAAATAAAGATGATATATAAATATTTTTAAATTACCCTATGTAGGTACTCCGATAGATAAATTAAAAGCTCGAATTCATTTAACAAAACAGTGAAAAAAGATGCGTCATAAAATCAAAGATTTTATTTTGAAAAATTAACATCGCAACTAGCACAAAAAGTGTTGTTAAATAAATTTGGAGTTAAAGCAATTTAATCGCTTACAAATTAAGTGCACACATATCAGCAATTTACCTCTAAATAGAGACTCCAAATAAAAATTTTGCGTTTCCATAGGCTATGTTTTTAATTATTGGCTCTGTAAATCTCGTTCAAAATTGAAACTTCCGATACATCATTTGTACCAAGAGTTTGCAATTTGCACGAAAATGTATAACGTTCCGAACAAAAGTGTAAAAATCATATATTTGCTTACGTCATAATTTTGCGGAGAAACGTTCACACTGAAATTCTGTCGCAAATGTGCTGTCACGTGACGCGACTTACAGATCCTATTGACAGACCAAACCATCAAAATCTGTTTACAAAAGTCACTTTTGGAGTACCTACAGTATAAACAAAGAAGGGATATGCAGAAAATACACATGAGACAATGTATTGGCAAATACATGGCAGAACCATGCAATGGAACAACGTTTTTATTGTTGCATGGTCGTTCCTCATCTTGAAGTATGTTTGTTTTTCAATCTTACTACATCGCTGTAATATAACAATTTCTTTAGCCAGAATTTCATAATCCCAGCGAAAAGTCTAACTCTGCTAGAGGGTCAGCGTTTCCCTTAAAGTCGCCATATAAAGCGTCAGGGAAGATCCTTAATTCTACATATCACAGTAACAAGAATTTAAGAGGTGCAAAAAAACTAAAAAAATGAAATAATTATGCATATACATGTAATAAAAATGTTAATGACTTTTGATTGCGGTTAACAACCCTATCGATCCGATAGCTAGTTCGGACGCATCGGCAACAATTGGAGTAATAACAAAATTACTGAACAGATTAGTCAAGAGCCGAAATCCAAATGGGGAAAAAGACAAAACCACAGGAAAATTGTCAGCCGCAATTGTTCTGACATGGTACAAGCATTTCAGAAGAAATAGCAGGTTAAACCGGTTTTATGGCGCGCCAAATCTCCCCTTCCACTGTGATTACTTAATCGAATTGAATCTTGAATAACAGTTCGGACCAAAACTTCAAATTTATGTTAGTTCACACTGGGAGTGCCTTGGTTTTGAGTGGCGTGTTTTTTTTTTATTTCTTGGTCTTTTGGCTGTCTACTCTTATTGTGTTCTTTGTTCTCGTTTTGACAATACTGTGAGCTATAATTTTTGTAATTGCAAATCCCTTTTCCTTCGGTATTCTACTGCCGTTGTTTATAGAAAGGTGACGCGGAGGGTACTTCGGTAAGTTGCGAGTTGTGTCCCCCTTTTTATCATTTATACAAGTGGGTATGAAAAAAAAAAAAAAGAAGTGAAAGGCTACACTTATTTTATAAAAAAAGCACCAGGCCACCATACCCCGCCATAAGTAAGCCAAATATAATGTATATGTAAATGGTAAGTTCGAACTTGGCAAACAGACTTGCTCAACCTCATTTTATCACAAACAACAGTATAATTTTTTTTTAAATATTACAATGTATGTTCCAATATAACAAAAGTACAAAAAGTAATAATGATTTAGCACACTAGTAATTTTTAGTTAACTACACTATTTAAGAAACAGCCTGGACTTGTGTCATCGTTGACAAAAGGTCCATCTAGGGTGGTAGTGATCATATATAATACAAAATTTAGTGTACTAATCTGCTAATGTGTGTGTTACTTTGGGGATTGTAAGAAAGAATAAAATTTACTTATATACCTGTAATTTTAGCAAATCGTTAGCATTTATACTTGAAAATGAAATATATATAGAATTTTGAATGAAAAATTAGTCATTTTTTTCAAAACATTTTAAGGATTTACGTTCCCAATTTCGAAATTCTTGGGTCCGAACCTGGTGGCGAGAGATAAGTAGTATAGAACTTCTTTGTTTTGACCACCAAAAAATTATACAACAAAGTACATTGCTGGAACATGGATTTTTTTAGTTTTGGTTCATCGCTTTGTATATAAACACGCCAAAACAATGTCACATACTAATTCATCTACTAGTACTTTTACTTCACGTATATGTAATATATATAAGATAAAAAAGTATTTTTCTTATCAGTCACATTTTTCAAAGTGTTACATTAGCAGATTATGAACACTTCTTTTTACTACCTATTAGCCTATAGAGCAAGGGAAAAGAGTTCTTTAATATTCATTGCATTTGCCTTGATCCATTTTACTAAAATGAATATGAATTTCAAATACATATTTTCATTCCCTGAAACATTTGTTTAACTCTATATTTCTCAAATAGAAAAGGAAAGCAGAGATATTTCATCCCTATCACACATTGTCCAGATGGAAAATAAAAGTAGTGATTGTTCAAACATCATATTCTTAACCCGCCATTTCCTTTGAAATGCTTATACCAAGTCAGGACCATTGTGGTCGACAATAGGGCCTGTAAGTCTCGTCCAATTTTGAATCTTCCGGGATCAAAAATTGTACCCGGAAGTTACATTTTAAACAAAGATATATGACGTTTCAAACAAAAGTTTGAACGTCACAATGCTCAGACGTCATGTTTTGGCGGTACACTTTTTCAAATTCGAATTTTATCGTGAATTCTCGGGGTCACATGACGAGACTTACAAACCCCGTTTTACAGTGGTTTTGCACCTGTTTTGCCTTTTTTCCATGTAGATTTTGGCTCTTGACAATTATGTTCGGTAATTTTGTTGTTACCCCCATTGACCGAAATTAAATTGAAAATAGTGTTTTTAACATACTAGCCACATTTGCTTTAGTCCATATAATCAGAATAGATGAAATAAAAAGGATAGCAGGAAACACCTACAATGGCTGAAAATTATAATTACATGCCATTCTACACGGGAAAATAGAAATAAGACAAAAGATAAAAGTAAACAACGATTGGAACTCCTTTGAGCAATAGAGCATGACAATAGAGATAAGATTTTTCATACCCGTGACAATTGTTTAGCATATATTTTTTTTTCAAAAGTCACATGAAAATAGATTTTCTTCACGTCCGTCAATAAGGATTTTGTCCAAATTCGCAAACAGAACATAAGGCTTTTCATATCAAGCACAACATAGTTGCTTGATAGTTCATTTCATGAATTTTCTTCCAAAGGTTCTGATTTAATCTTCACTGAAGAGACATGCGAACCGGTCATCTGCAGAATACAAATTTTCATTAATTTCATTATTTCCCAAACTTTTACATGACAATAAAGATTTGTTATACCTGACGCATTTTTTTAAACATATATGTAGTGATTGTTCATACTCTAAATGCTTGCATTAGTCCAAATTTTCCTAAATACAAATAATAAAAAGAGACTTTTCATATCTGACACATTTGTTTTAGTATGTAGGAACGTAAAACAGGCGATAAAATATAAATATATTTTTCGTTATTGCCAAAAATAAAACATGAAAGTAGTTATTTTTCATCCTTTACATATGTGCATTTATTCTTATTTCCCGGACAGAACTTCAAAACTGACATTAGTTTTAGGAATTTTAACCAACCTGCCACATAAGGGTATTTCACTAATGCTAAATATTGACTTAAACGTGGAATGAGCTCATTTGCCCAAGTCCACCCCCTACCCTACACCCCCTACNCCCTACCCCCCCCCCCCCAAAAAAAAACAACCACACACAGATTCACACTTACATGAAAATTGACCCTCTTTTATCTCATTTATTGGTGTCAACATGAAAACTTTATGATACCCTGTTGTTATTTACCACCTTTGAAAAAAAAATTAGAGACAGTTTGATTAATACCATAAATTGACCATAAAAGAGGGTCGCACAGGGGGTGCCGTGCACAGGCGTACGAAAAATAAAATTTCACAACACGAGGAACGAAAAATTAGAAATTGGCTTGCACGATGCAGTTTTTTTCGGTTTGCACGAAACACGACAAATAACGACCCTCCAACACGTCAACACGTGTAATAAAAAACGGCAAACACGCTGCACGAAAATAACCCTGTGCCACCCTCATAAAACATGAACACCTGAGATATCTATAAAAAAAAATGTTTCAGCAAGCCATATGATTGAGTAAAGAAGGAATAAAAGATGATTTTATCAGTTTTTACGAAAAGAAAATGCCAAGGCAACAACTATTTACTACAAGAAGCTAAATTTGCAAGAGAAAATTAATGTTATTTTACTAAGAAGCAGTAAAATATTTTTTTTCCGTTTTGCCAGTAAAGACCAGCAATCCCCACCCGCATACACACATGCAAAACAACATTCATATACCATGTACATATATTTGGGTGTCTACCACTGAATTTTTGTATACTAGATGGGTTTAAAAAGATTTCATTTCTTTCAAGATGAAGAACAACAATAAAAGCGTTGTTCCATTACTGTATTACCATGTATTTGTAGAGATTCTGTCTCATTTGCATTTACTCAATATCCCTTCATTGTTTATTAATTGTTATAAATTTTGTGACAATTACGTGAAAATTAAAGAATGTACAATTATTATAAATATTGATATTTATAGGCCATATCATAAATCCTAAATGAGTCATTAATGTTAAAAAATAATTATTGTGATTACGGTAGACACAAAAATTTTCAAATTGTAGTTACTCAATCACAGGTAGAATTCCCATAATAATGGGCATCTACTGAATACTTTAGATACTGCCGTCAAATTAAACAGGGTCTGTAAGTCTCGTCAGGTGACTTACGAGAATCCACGATAAACAGGCAATTCGAAAACACTTCCCGCCAAAACATGACGTCTGAGGATTATGACGTTTAAATTTTCGTTTGAAACGTCATATATCCTTGTGTAAAATGTAACTTCCGGGTACAATTTTTGATCCCGGAAGTTAAAGAATTGTACGAGACTTACAAGCCCTATTACCGTTTCCATGTATATGCGGTCACTAGGTTACCGACATAATGAAATTTTATAAATTACTAAATACCGAACTAACTGTAAATTCAATTTCTGCATCTGGCCATAACACGAGAAAAGAAAATTTCTGCCATCTTTTTTGCATTATTTGCGATTTTTCGAAACAAAAGTTAGATTTCATATGTTTTACGTGTATCACAAACACTAGTTAGTAGCAAAAGATAAAACAATACAAATAATTTAACTCATTAGCAATCTCTATTTTAAATTTGATGATAAGTGTTTAATTCTAAAGTTTCTTTTTGTACAGAAATGTTTCATGCTTATTTATGCGGAAAAAATACCCTTTTTAGGATTTCGTGTACATTATACTGTCAAGATAATAGTAAACACCTACAATGGCCGAAAACTACAATCACATGCCACAATCCACAATGGAACTGCACCAGAAAAAAACTAGAGACAAACGTAAATAACGATAGGAAGTCGGGATGTATTTTTTTTCAGCACATGTTTTTATGTATGACAGAATAGGGATTTACACGAGTCTATTTGTTATTACAGCGTAGTTTGATGTCTATATCTTTTATATTACTACGTTGTCTTTTGTATAACGCGGTAAATTTTTCAGTTCAAGACGTCTACATATATAACCGACCTACCAATACTCTGTGCCGGATGTCGATAAAAGCTACAACCATTATATATATGTGTAACTTTGGTGTTGTCTATAGGTCTATAAGTCTCGTTCAATTTTGTAACTCCCGGGCACATATATTGTACACAGAAGTTACATTTTTGACGAAACATGTGACGTTTCAAACAAAAAACTTGAACGTCATAATCCATAGACGTCATTTTTGGTGGGAAAGGTTTTCGAATTGCAATTTGATCGTGAATTCTCGGTGTTCACATGACGAGACTTACATTGTGAATTTTCGGGGGTCACATTACGAGACTTACAGTCCCTATTGCAGTGCCGATTACTTATACTCATAAATAGGGAGACACAGATATGTAAGCAATCTGCAGGACTTGTTTTGCCTTTCGTTTACCAGAAGGCAATAGTCGACAGCATCAAAATCAATAAAAAATCAGACCATTGCTTTCAAGCTGTCTCTCATTACTGGTTGGCACCAAAGTAACAATTCACCAATTCGCGAAAAGCAAAATATGAAGATACATGTATAACATTACTGGGAGACAAAATTACGTGTTCTTTCTCACGGTTACAATAAAAAATTGAAATGGTAACATCCATTTAATGAGCAAATTTAAATCATGGCTACCTGTGATTGGTTGTTAACCTTACGAAAAATTGTTTTTTCCTTTTCTGAATTTCTGAAACGACTATGACATGATTATGTTTACAAAATAAGGTACTTCTTTCATTCTTATTATGCCATATTTTCAATGGCTACTTTTTTGCGTTTTTTTTTTGCGAATTGGCGGTGGTCGTCAAAAACAAACTAGAGGCTCAGAGACTTCTCATGCTTCTATGCCATGCATGACCAAAAATGATGTTTTTACCGATGAGGTCTAATGTTTAGCTATGTTCTCCATTAGCACCGATGCTTTTTTTGTCTAATCCTATTGAAATGAGTTGTGTTTTTGGCCATGTTTTCTATCAGATTGTAACAAAATAACCAATCTTTGGTAAGGATATCATTCCTGTAAAGTTTGTTTGAATTTGCTCCCCCGGTTTAACAGCAAAAGATGAAAATATGATTTTTTCAATAGGAGCCAATGTTAAACCTAAGTTCTGTGCTGGCAGCCATGATTTTAGTGGTTTAGTGGTTTCAGAGGAGAAGACGAAAATGTGATCTTCCAGTAGGGTCCAAAGTTAAACTATGTTCCATGCTGGCCGCTATGTTTTTTATCGGATCAGAACGATATGAGCAATCTTTGTTAAGGACCTTCCATACATCACTCCTGTTAAGTTCGGTTGAATTTGCTTAAGCCGTTTCAGAGTAGAAGATGAAAATGTGATTTTTCCAATAGGGTCCAATGTTAAACATAATGTCCGTGCTGGCAGCCATTTTTTTTGTCGATTCTGAACGAAATGAGCAGTCTTTGTTAAGGCCCTTCCATACATCATTCCTGTAAAGTTTGGTTGAATTTGCTTCAGTAGTTGCAGAGAAGAAGATGAAAATGTGATTTCCCCATAAGGTCCATTGTTAAACTATGTTCCATGCTGGCGGCCATGTTTTTATCGGATCGGAACGAAATGAGCAATCTGTGTTAAGGACCTTTAGTACATCATTCCTGTGAAGTTTGGTGGAATTTGCGTAAGCAGTTTCAGAGTAGAAGATGACAATGTGATTTTTCCCATAGGGTTCATTGTTAAACTATGTTCCGTGCTGGCGGCCATTTTTTTTATCGGATCGGAACAAAATGAGCAACTTTTGTTAAGGACCTTTAATAATTCATTCCTGTAAAGTTTGGTCGAATTTCCTTCAGTAATTTCAGAGGAGAAGATGAAAATGTGATTTTCCCTTAGGGTCTAATGTTAAACTATGTTCCGTGCTGGCGGCCATGTTTTTTTATCGGATCAGAATGAAATGATCAACCTTTGTTAAGGACCTTTTAAAATCATTTCTGCAAAGATTTGTTGAATTCGCTTCAGTGGTTTCAGAGGAGAAGATGAAAATGTGATTTTCTCGTAGGGTCGAATGTAAAAAGCTATCCTTCATGCTGGCGGCCATGTTTTTTTATCGGATCAGAGAGAAATGAGCAATCTTTGTTAAGGACCTTTAGTACATCATTCCTGTAAAGTTTAGTTGAATTTGCTTAAGCTGTTTCAGAGTAGAAGATGAAAATGTGATTTTTCCCATGGGGGCCAATGTTAAACATAATGTCCGTGCTGGCAGCTATTTTTTGTCGATTCGGAACGAAATGAGCAGTCTTTGTGAAGGCCCTTCCATACATCATTCCTGTAAAGTTTGGTTGAATTTGCTTCAGTAGTTGCAGAGAAGAAGATGAAAATGTGATTTTCCAATAAGGTATATTGTTAAACTATGTTCCATGCTGGCAGCCATGTTTTTATCGGATCGGAACGAAATGAGCAATCTCCGTTAAGGACCTTTAGTACATCATTCCTTTGAAGTTTGGTGGAATTTGCGTCAGCAGTTTCAGAGTAGAAGATGACAATGTGATTTTTCCCATAGGTGCAATGTTAAACTATGTTCCGTGCTGGCGGCCATGTTTTTTATCGGATCGGAACAAAATGAGCAACTTTTGTTAAGGACCTTTAGTAAATCATTCCTGTAAAGTTTGGTCGAATTTACCAGCCCAGTAGTCAGTACTTCGGTGTTGACCCGAAAGCCGATTATTTTTGAAACCTTCCAATATCTAAAATTTTGTAAATTTCATGGAAAACTAAGGAGTATCTCCCTCATGCAAAGCTCTGTCCTTAGCTGATTTTGGCTTTGAATTTAGATCACTTTGGTTATTTGTTCTCTATCAGTTTATAAACATCTTTGAGTTTATGGTCTCCCAAACGTTAATATTTTATCTGCACTGATGAGACATAGGTTGTCGAAATGCGCATGTACAGAAAGTAAATTCACAGTGGCTTTGGTATTTAGTTATTTGCTTCAGTAATTTCAGAGGAGAAGATGAAAATGTGATTTTCGCACATGGTCCAATGTTAAACTATGTTCCGTGCTGGCGGCCATGTCTTTTACTGGATCGAAACAAAATGGGCAGTCTTTGTTAAGGACCTTCCATACATCATTGCTGTAAAGTTGGTTGAGTTTGCTTCAGTGGTTTCAGAGGAGAAGATGAAAATGTGAAAAGTTTAACGGACGACGGACGCCAAATAATGGCAATAGCCTGCACTGACCCTCGGAGTCAGGTGAGCTAAAAAATGGAGGTAAGAAAAGCAACAGGGTATTCCCGTTTTTTTTTCCTTTGAAAAGAAGGAATAGAAAAATGTCTGGGTTGAAAATTATATAGAAAAATTACATCAAGCAAGATTCGTTACTTTTCTCACCCTTAAATGACTTAAAGTCGTTTAGAGTTACCTTTCTTTGGCCAGAGATATTGAGACCATAGTTTTCTCACCACGTTTACTTTGCAATTTGGATATGTCTCTGTCTGGTGGATCAGAGGTTGTTGAAGGGTAGTCATCATCCAAGTAATCAGACTTGTCTGACAAGGAAATTTTATATAAATTTAATGTTTTTTGGTTGAAATTCGAGCCCCCTAAATTACTAAGGCTTCACTCCGTTAATCGGATGTCCTTGTTACTCACTTTAACCTCATATTTCGATATTGTTGGTAATGAATACTTCTTTCAGACTATTTTTGGATAATGACTATCTGTTTTTGATTCTATTTTTGCTGATGAGATGTTTCTAATTGAAACATGTATTCAGCATACAAAAATAACTGTTTATAACGCAACTTGGATATTTTTGTACTTTTCAGCTATCTTTTATGAACAATTGATACAAGGCAAGGAATTCATCAGCCAATATAAGAACAAATTATAAATTTGAGTCTCATGTTAAACAGATTGTTACATTTCAATAATAACACAATTTTATCAGTTGTTTGCTGTTGAAAGAGAATAGTGATATAGTCTTGTATGAACAATGAAAGGTATGTAGTGAATTCACATGAAACAGTCTCTACAAATACATGGTAAAACAAAGCAATGGGACAATGCTTTTATTGTTGTTTTTCATCATGAAGTCATGGTGTTCAATAATCAAAGTGTCTTCGCCAAGTATACTCCAATTTATTAATTGTACTAAAATTCATCAATAGCACAATCTTGAAAAATCATAATATGCTATAGTGAGGGATGTTGGGACTATATACATGGTACAAAACCCCTATAAATACATGGTAAAATTAAGCAAATGGAACAACACTTCTGTTGTTGACGTCAACACGAATCTTCAACAATATAAAGTTCAGTACAGTCCCATGACCCTTTTAGCGGAATCCCCATGTTAAATATCGAACACTGCTACAATCATGTTTTTCAGGATCCATGGATGCAGGATCGTCAACAGATATGTAAAAAAAATATCTGGCAAGGTACACTTACTAACACTGTCATTCGTTCCTAGAAAAAGACAAACGACATATAAACGACCCAATGCACGCAAAGGGATGATTATAAGAAAATTTGGCAAATAAAACGGGATATGTGGGCATTAAATATACAGATTGTAAAAATCATTTTTCGTCGGTTGGTGTGGTAATGTAGATAAGAAACAATCATTCTGAAAAAATTAACGGGTATATTTGGAACGAGAGAACTCAAAGTTTTAGGAGAATAAAGTTGCCAAGATCAACTGTCATTCTTTTGAAGATTACATTTTTTAATTTTTACTTTGTAAAAGAAGAGTGAAAACCGATCCTTCAAAAATAATTTAAGATGAAATTGGGTTAGAGTTAATATTTTCAGCAGTAAAGTGGTCGAAATATTTAAGTTTTTGTAGTGTTAATTTGCTTTCTTTTTATCGTTTTATGAACTTTGTTTTTGGTACATTGGCAAACGAATACAGACGCAAAAAGAGAATGAGAGAAACCAGAAATTCGAAAAACAAAAATTTAAAAACACGGCAATTCATATGTAATACAAATTGAGACATGACAAGGACAAAACATATAGATATATAAACAAAATATCAACATATATACACAAAAACGAAGAGGAACGCCTAAAAAATAAAGCAATTGCAGTGTAATTCCCATAATTTCTTCAGATATAGTCTGGTTTACTATCGTTTCTTAGACTAATTTAGTTAAGGGGCGCCGGGCCTGTGGAGCACCAACTGCCACCTAATTGTGAAATTATGCCTCCGAAAACTTTTGATTGTGATTCCGCCCAGGATTGTTAGACACTGAGTACCACTTTCAAAATATGAGTATGGCCCGCCCCCGTCCCCCCGGAAAAAAGATGGTTGTCCCTTACCTCAATGATTTTGCAATAAATAAACGTTATTTATTATTTTTTTTCACAATAACGACAATCAGACGATAGATTTCTAATAAACAAAATCATTGTGGTTCCTTTTATTTTTCTTATNGGGGGGGGGGGGGGGGGGGTAGGTGGGATGGTATCAACTTAATTTAACTTATCAGAAATAGATACCTTTGCATACTTGTCACATATGCTTAAGTCCATATTATCTGCATAGAGCACAACAGATAAGATTTTTCATACATTAACATATATTTCACAAAAGCAGTATGGATAGGTTCTTGATATCTGTCATGTATCCTTGTGTCCAAATTTACTAGACAGAATCTAGCAAAAAATTCCATATCCAGGAAACACATAATTACTTTATAGTCCATTTTACCGTAATTGAACATGAAAAGAAAAAATTGTCATACCCGGTGCATTTGTTCCAACTAAAAAATAAGAGTAGTGATTGTTCATACTCGATAAACTTGTTTTAGTTGAAGATACAACTTCATATTTTTCATATGTGACACATTTGTTTACATTTATTTGAACCAAAAGAGGACATAAAATAAAGATATTTCATCCGTATCATAATTGTTTTTACCAATATTTCCCAAATAAAACATTAAAGTAGTTATTGTTCATTCCCGATATACATGAATAAGACGATATTTCCCTGAACAAAACTGGTTCAAAAAAGTTTTGTTCAAAATTGACACATTTGTTTTGGTCAATATCATCCAAAAATAACATGACAATAAATATTCGATCTCTATCACATTTGTTTATGTCAAAAATGCATTAATTTGGGCGAAATTATTGCCTAAATAATACATACAGAAAGTGGTTGTTTCTACAAGACATATTTGGTTTACACCATATTTACCAAATGCATATTTTATACCTTTCACATTTGTTTATATCAATATAACCTAAATAGAGTATGAAAATATTTTTATAAGTTTCAAGTAAGTTGTTCTCTATATAGAAGATTCCCATCACGTCGGCTTCAGTCTTTAGTAACAGAAGTAATTTTTCATGCCTGTCACATGAATGGAAAATGAATGCCGAAGCAAAAAGAAGTAAAGGGGAAATTCCAAAATCAAAATTCCAAAAACACTGCAATTCATATCCAACACGAATTAAGACAGCATGACAAAGACAAAGACAAAACTAGCAAACTAGAATGAACAAGAAAATTAAAGCACTAGCACCGTGAACCCTATCAAACATGAGGTATCATCAGGTGCTCTGGAAGCATAATCTACTCCGCGCATGGCACGAAATAGACATTTCAGTTGCATACCGTTTATATACTCTTGGTCTTAAATATGGAATATTTGTTGAGAATACCTGATATATTTAAGGGCTGTATTTTTTTTCAAAAATTCAAATTATCCTTTAAAAATCACTGAAATTATTACTTAAATTATTCTTGTACACGATAGCTATCGAAAATCGCATTTGTGGGAAATATTTGTACACACAATATATTTCATTTAAAAAAAATGTCTGATTTGCACCAACAATAGGGTTTCAGAACGGGTTGAAGTATTGGTTTGACAGATTCGTAGACTCAGAGACTTTCGTATTACACAGTTACAAAACAATGTTTTAAGTAAAACATTATACATGTATTTTCATCCACACACTTTTGTGCATAATGCTTCCAAACTTCAAAATTTGGCTCAGAAAATACGAATATTCAATATTAATGACCAAGTGTATATTTTGTCTCAAAAAACACCATGAAAATAGTATGCGGTATTCAGTCCCGATAAATTTATTTAAGTCCATATTTTCAAAAGGAAAATGTAATGAGATTTTCATATTTTACACATTGACCTTAGTTCATATGAGACACCCCCCGAAACTAAATAGTTCCCTAAAATACAATAGCAACATTTTCAGAAACGCAGAAAGTTTTTTTTGTAGGTGTTTAAAACCAGAGGCTCCCAGGAGCCTGTATCGCTCACCTGGCTTTAAGTTGCCACAATCGAGCTAAAATTGTAAGTTATACAGTTGATCTTCAGTCTCTCAAACTTTGGTAGCTCGAACAACACATCTTGAACTGTATTTAAAGTCTGATCATGTTTTACTATATTTCTTTGTGGGCTTTTTTTTTACCAAAAAAGTTCTTGCTACGGACCACTTTCAACACTAGTTTTGAAGTCGAGACATCATTTTGTAAATGGCGGTCAATGAACAATTTTCAACATTGGTTTTGAAGTCACAACATCAATATCTATTTGGAAACCAAATTTTATTGAAATCGGCCAATGTTGATTTTTCCCGCCTTTTTTAGCAGCCATTTTGAAAATTGCCGTCAGCGAACAATTTTCAAGATCAGTTTTGAAGTTGCGACATCAATACCTATTTGGAAACCAAATTTCATTAAAATTGGACAATGTTGAATATTCCCGCCTTTTTTGGCGGCCATTTTGAAAATGGCGGTCAACGAACAATTTTCAACACCGGTTTTGAAGTAGTGACATCAATTCCCACTTGGATACAAAATTTCATTGAAATCAGACAATGTTGAATTTTCCCGTCTTTTTTGGCGGTCATTCTGAAAATGGCGGTCAACGAATAATCTTTACGATCAGTTTTGAAGTTACATCAATACCTTTTTGGAAACCAAATTTTATTGAAATCGGACAATGTTGAATTTTCCCGCCTTTTTGTGGCCATTTTGAAAATTGCGGTCAACGAACAACTTTCAACGTCGGTTTGAAGTCGGCAATGCATGGCAAGCATTATATCAATTTACTCTGAACCTTCACCTTCTATAGTTTTGGAAATAAAAGACGAAAAATATAAAAATTTTGAAAATTCTGTGAAAAAAAAGGCAATAACTCCTACAAGGTTTTTGGATTTTCTTCAAAACTTCAGGGTGGGTAGATCTGCAATTAACACTTGACCCTATCTGTTCACTTTTTGAAATAAAAAAATACACAACTTTTGAAAATTTTACGGAAAAAGAGCTATAACTCCGAGATAGGTTTTCAGATTTTCTTCAAAACTGCACAGATCTCACCACACTGATCATTTTAATCCTCAGTCAGATTTTTGATTGCAATTTACCCCTATGTTTTATTTTTAGGAACGGCGGCCATGTTGTTTGACCTACCGCCTAATCGAACACAATTTTGAGAAGCCATACTCTGGTGATGATTCAGGCCAAGTTTGGTTACATTTGGCCCAGTGGTTTCAGAGAAGATTTTTGAAATTGTTGACAGACGGACGACGGACGCATAGTGATGGCAAAAGCTCACATGGCCTTTTAGGCTAAAAAAACTATACATCTTGTACATCATGCACAACTGAATTATACTAAAAATTTTGATTTGGCAGACCGTTTGATGGAGGAGAGAAGGATTTAATTCCAATGTCAGTTTTAAAAAAAGAAGATACGACGACAACAACCATTTCCTCACGGTGAGCTGGAGAAGTAGGATTTTTTTAAAGAGTAATAAAGTAGTAAAATGTTATCTTCTTTATCATTGAAATAAGATCTCTTCTTTTTACTTCATTGCAAGTTCAAGTTTAAGCCAGCTTATCCAACCCACCAGCCAATAAGACACGCATACACTCACATTTACTGTACAAATAGTTGGTCTTATGTCGAGTGGACGGTTTAAAATGATTTCATAATTATTAAGATCACAATATACTATAAGAAAAAAATGGGAATGTTAAATCATCATAAATATTGATATTTGAAGACCATACAATTATTATAAATAAAAAATGGTAAAAAGTAATAATGGTTATATAGTCGACACAAAAATTTCCAAATTATAGTTTTACCCACCACAAATATAATTCAAAAAATAACGGTTATTCATTGAATGTCTCACGTCCTTGTTTTGTCTTTGTTTTTCTCTGTTGCCATTTTTGTGTAGTCTTTGGACTTTGATTTTTGTAATCATCACTTCCTTGTTCCGTTGAAATTCTATTGTATCAATACGACATCTTCAAAATATTAGTTTTCAATCCAAGACGTCTTCTAAAACAGTTGACGTACTAAGTCTTTTGTAGATATCGATAAAAGCTGCATCCATAACATACGTGTAATTTTGTTGTTGTCGAAATGCAGAAGCGCCTACTTTTACTAAAAAAAAGTGAAAACCGTCTACAGGAACCTCGAGACAGGAACATCTAAAGTAAATAAACTCATTTCCTGTTGCCTTTCTTTCTCCAGAGGTCAACAACCGACAGTATCGAAATTAATGAAAACTCGGGTCTATCGCCTTGCAGCTGTCTGATTACTTGTTGGCATCGCAGTAACAATTTATCAGCTCCTGAAAGAGATACACTGAATACAAAGTTCTAAAGTAGAATAAAAAGTCTCTTAGAGTTACCTTTCTTTAACTACAGTTCAATAAGTTGTACAACATACCAAAATTTATTGGTCATTATGCAACTTGAGTATTTTGGTTCTTGAAACCACTGGGTTGATGCCACTGTCTGGTTGACTAGAGGTCCATGAGGGTAATTACCATCCCAGTCCTCATACTTGTCTAACAGGAAAATTTATAAAATTTACTGTTTTATCAAAATTCAAACTCCTTAAAGTATTGAGGCTTCATTCCGCGTATTGCACTCGTTATTATGAAAAAGAAAGGAAATGGGGTAAATGTCAAGGAGACAACATCCCATATCCAGGTTATAACGACCAAAAACAAAGCATCTAGGGGTCACCGTACGGTCTTCAACAAAGTGAGGAACCAATATTAGAAAACAAAGGGGTCGAAATGTTTTAGTTCTATTGTTAAATCGCATTTTTTATCGTTTGTTTTTTGTTACATTGGCAAACGAATATCGACGCAAAAACTTGAAGAGAGAAATTCCAAAAACAAATTTATCATTTAAAAACACGGCAATTTAGATGTAATACAAATTGAGACAACATGACAAAGACAAAACATATAAATATAAAAACAAAATTTGAAAATATATAATATATAAATATATACGCAACAAGAATATGTGTCTAACGGACACAATGCCCCGCCTCAACTGTTTTGAACGATTGTATATTTCGTAATTAGTAAAGCATGAAGTTGGTTGCATGGATATATTTTTATTATGATTTTGTTTTATAATACCCTAATAGATATGAAGTTTAATGATAATGGCATTAATCCATCACAGAAGAGAAACTTAAAACTATGGATTAACCTCAAACTATCCCCCCTTTTTCCATCATAAGTGAAGCATGAAGTTGGTTGCAAGGGTATATATTTACAACATTTTTTGTTTATTTGTATCCTAATGTGTATCTATAAACAATGTCAATAGCATACATCCTTCACAGAAAAAAAAATACTTCAACTTGAGGGTAAACCTCATAATACCTACCATTTTCAATGATCATTGAAGCATGAATTAAGTTGGTAGCATGGATACATTTTATTTTGATTTTTTTAATTAGACGCTAATGTGTATATATATTAAGTATAATGATAAAAGCATGTATCCTTCACAGAAAAAAAATTCAACCTGTGGGTAAACCTCATACTATCAAGCTTTTCCCCTTGATCAGTAAAGCATTAAGTTGGTTGCATGGGTAAATTTTTTTAATGATTTTCATTTAATTAGACACTAATGTGTATTTATATATAGTTTAATGATAAGAACATACATCCTTCACAGAAAAAAAAATCAACCTGTGGGTAAACTTCATACTATCACGCTTTCCCCTTGATCAGTGAAGCAAGAAGTTGGATGTATGGGAAATATGTTATTATAATTTGTTTTAATTACTAGTAGTTGCAAATGTGTATTAATATAATGTTTAATGATGAAAGCATAAATGTTTCACAGAAAAAAAAAACAAAACAAAAAAACTTCAACCTGTGGGTAATCATAACTTGGGACGGACGAACGGAATGGACGGACCCGAATGTATTATGTCTCCCCCTATGATACACATTATGCCCTCTTTACTATCGTGGGCGAGTCATAAAAAATGAAGCGGAACGCCTCAAATCACTAGCAGTGTAAATAACTGAATACCGATGTAAATCAAATTAATTCTTCAGATAGAGTTTGTTGACTATTTTTCTTCAACTGATTTTGTTGCGGGGCGCCGGGCCTATGGAGCACCAACTGCCACCTGATTGAGAAATTATGCCTCCGAAATCTCTTGATTGTGATTCCGCCCAGGGTCGTTAGACCCTGAGTACCACTTACGGTAAAGGCCCTTTTTAATAGTAGAGGAACTATTGCTTATCTTATAATATTTATTATTTTTGTTATAGCGGGATATTCTAAAAATTATTGTTACAAATAAATCAATTTTTTATGTATAATTTATCATTTAAATGTTAAAAATAAATGTTGTATAATATTTTAGCCAAAACGAGTAATGCATTGATTTGTACTTTAATTTAAATGAAAGTTAATACTTGTTTTAATATTAGTCAGTATTTTATAAGGGGAAGTAATAATAAACCAATTAAGAAAGATGTACGCTCGGATGTACAGCGTCTTTTTCTCTGAATGCATTTTTGTTATACTTAAATTTTCATAAATATATCAATTATTTCTATAAACACAATTATTGCAGCAACGGGCAAAAATACAAAGAAGTCAAAACCTAAATAGATAGACATTTACATTACGACAATCCCATTGAATTGTTATCTTAATTCACTCAATATATTATATATATCTTTTTTTTCTAATGAAGTATTTCTTAAACTACAAAAAGCTGCAAACTGTGTAGTACATTTTAACCAGTTTAACCACTTGATTTTTTAATGGGCTATGGTCAAGTTTGTGATTTGTTTTTACGCTTAATTCCTGCCCTTGCTTTTAATTGTTGTTCTAAATATCATGGATTTCTTTTCTTTTTTTTTTTTAAATCCTGATTCTATTACCTTCAATCAGTTGCATTTTGCTCTTTACCAACATTTGGTCATCCTGGATATTTTTAATCATTTAGTATCATCCTGCCCTTTACATGATTATAGCCCCTTNTCCCCCCCCCCCAAAAAAAAAATCAGATGGTTGCGACTTACCTCAATGTTTTCGCAAAAAATAAATGTTATTCATTTCACAATAACGACAATCAGACGATAAATTTCTAATCGAAAAAATTATTGTATTGCTTCTCATTTTTTATTTGGAAAAAAGGGGGTGGGGGTAATAGTGAGATGGTATAGAACTCAATTTAACTTAATAAAAGCATACTTGTCACAGTTACTTAAAGTCCATATTATCTGAATAGAGCACGACAACAGATAAGATGTTTTATACATTAGCATATATTTCTAAAAAAAAATAGTATAAATAGGTTCTTGATATCTGTCAAGTATCCATTTGTCCAAATTTCCTAAACAGAGCGAACAAAAATGTTCATATCCAGGAAACATATAATTGCTTTATATATGAAAAAGAAAGGAAATGAGGTAAATGTCAAGGAGACAACATATCTCCAGGTTAAAACGACCCAAAACAAAGCATCTAGGGGTCATCGTACGGTCTCCAACAGCGCGAGGAACCTCACACCATATCGCAAGCCCTAAATGGCCCCCAAAAGGAAAAAAGTGAATAAATCAATAGAAACAAACCACACCAAACAACCCGAATATCAAATAACTAAAATTTTATAAGAAGACAAGGACAAGCCAATGACCAACATATTCCTAACTTGGGACAGGCGCAAAAATCACGGTCCATTTTACCAAAACTGAACATGAAAAGAAAGATTTGTCATAGCCGGATAATTTGTTTCAAGTAGAAACATAAAAATAGTGATTGTTCATACTAAAAATACTTGTTTTAGTCCAAGTTTTTTTAAATATAACATCAAAAAGATATTTTTCATATGTGACACATTTGTTTACGTCCATTCGAACCAAAAGGGGACATAGAAATAAAGCTATTTCATCCGTATCATCATTTACCCTATCATTGTTTTTTTAGAAATATTTCCCAAAGAAGTTATTCATTCCCGACATATATGCATTAGTCAATATTTCCCCGAACATAACTGCTTCAAAAGAGATTTTTTAAAACCGACACATCAGTTTTAGTCAATACCATCCAAAAATAACAAAACAATAGATATTTGATCCCTATCACATTTGTTTATGTCAATATCGTATAATTTGGGCGAAATTGTTGCCTAGATAGTAGATTGTAATAGTGATTGTTTCTACGATAAATATTTACACCATACATTACCAACTGCATATTGAAAAGAAGTTTTATACCTTACACATTTGTTTATTAATATTACCCAAATAAAATATGAGTTATATCTATAAATTTCAAGTAAGTTGAATGAATGAATGAATTCTTTATTACAAAAAGCACTAAATATGTTATAGCAACATAAACATATTTACAATATGACAAATTGACAAATTGCAGAGAGCAATACAAATGTAACAATATTATGAAACAATATGCGATCCAATTAACCAAGCTGATTTTATAAAATTACATAGTTTTTGAATAAGTGTTACAGAAGATGATTTCAACAAATGACGAAGTTTTGTAGTGTTAGGCCAGGAACAATAATATCTGGGTAAAATATTTGCACGAATTGGTCTATGAGCAGGACAGACCAATAAAAAATGATAAATTGTTCTCTATATAGAAGATTCCCGTCACATCAGCTTCAGTCTTTATTACCAAAAGTAATTGTTCATGCCTGTCACATTTGCTTTAATCCACATTACCTTAAAAGACCATTGAATACATCGGCAAACGAATGCCGAAGCAAAAAGTAGTAGAGGAAATTCCAAAATCAAAAATTAAAATACACGGCAATCCATATCCAACACGATTTGAGACAGCATGACAAAGACAAAACAAACAAACAGGTATGAACAAGAAAACTAATGTACTAACATTGTGAACCCCTATTAAAACTTGAGGTATCAAAAGGTGTTCCGAAAGGGTAAATATGATCTGCTCCACGCATGTCACGAAGTATTCATTTCAGTTTCATCCCCATTAAATCTTGTCTCAAAAACATCATGAAAATAGTATGAGGTTTTCAATCCCGATACATTTATTTTAGTCCAAATTTTCAAAAGGAAAAAGTAATGAGATTTTCATATTTGACACATTTGCCTTAGTCCATATACGACACCTCTCCCGGAAATAAATAGTTCCCTGATACACATTAGTAACATTTAAATGAATACAGAAAGTTTCTGTTTGGTATGTGTTTAAAAAAATTCAAATGTCATACATCATAGACACCTGAATTATATAAAAAAGTTTGATTTGGAGGGCCGTTTGATGGAGGAGAGAAGGAATATCAATATAAGGTTCACGAAAAAAATATACTGAGGTAACAACCGTTTCTATACGGTACACTGGATTCGATAAAAAATAGATTATTACACTAATTACGTAGTAAAATGTTATCTACTTTACCGGGACTTTAGAATTGAAATTGGATCTCTTCTTTTTACTACATCTCTTCTTTTTACTACATTTACTATACCTCACTGACCGTGTGACGGGTGCTGTATACAGAGCAGGACATGCTTACCCTTCCGGAGCACCTGATGTCACTCTGTTTTTTTTTAGAGTTCACACTGTTAGTGCTTTAGTTTTTTGTGTTGTGTATGTAATGTTCGTGTGTTTTGTGGGCATGTGGTGTCTTTGGTCTTCCGTCTTCTGGTGTTATTGCTTTTGCCTTGTCTCTGGACTTGTGTAATCTTGTGCTTTGTTCCTTCGGTATTATACTGCCGTTGTTCAAGTAAAAGAAAGTTTATCCAACCAACCCGCCAATCACTCACACACACTCACGTATACTGTAAAAATAGTTGGTTCTATGTCGAGTGGACTGTTTTAAAATGATTTCATAGTTATAAAGATCACAGTTAGAATTTATGATAATTATCAGAAAATTATAGGAATGTTAAATTATCATAAATATTGATATTTAAACACCACACAATTAATTTTAAATTGGGACATTTAATGGTAATAAGTATTAATGGTTACTATATAGTCGACACAAAAATGTTCAAATTGTAGCACACCCACCGCAAATAGAATTTACAAAATAATGGTTATTACTTGAATATTTTTATACTGCTTTTTTCAATTTTTTTCTATATATATGCGGTCATCATTTCTAACAAAATTATAAAGGTCTAGAGAATTTAAGTTAAAAAATACTATATAATTTTAATTATATTAATTGCTATGACATCTTTTTTGAAATTTTTACATTTTTTTTGCGATACAATTTTTATTTTATGTTAAACGATATATATTGAAAATAGTTATCGATTAAAAACAAACAAAAAAGTTTTGCAAAATATTGATATTTGAATAAACGTTTTATTTAAAATTCATACTGTACAGAACTTTTTATGCTGAGGCAGAACTGAAATAGTTTTCTTTTGAAGATTTGGAGCATTTACAGTTGTTTATGACAAAATACGTATTTATATGAGAGTCGAAAAAGTTGTAAAAAAAGCTATTTTAGTTTTATGTAGTTAATTGTCTTTATAACTTCAGTATTAATACGAGGTCTTCAACACATCATAGTTTTCAATCCAAGACGTCCATAAAAGCTACATCCATTACATACGTGTAATCTTGTTGTTATCTATTGCAGGAGTCAAAAATTGAGATACAGAGGCGTAAACAGTCTACAGGAACATCTATAATGAATTCAATCATTCCCTGCATGTTGCCTTTCTTTCTCTAGAGGCCAATATCCCGACAGTATCGATTTAATGAAGACTCGGACAATCGCCTTGCGGCTGTCTGATTACTGGTTGGCATCACAGTAACAATTTATCAACTCTTGAAAGACAAAATATAAAGATATAGGTATTGCACTGAATACAAAGCTTCGTGTTAGGAAACAAAAAGTTTCTCAAGAGTTACCTTTCTTTCACTAGAGTTAAATAAGACCACAGCATACCCTTTATTAACAAACTTGGGTATTTTGGTATCTTGAAACAACTGTGTTGATGCCACTGTCTGGTTGACTAGCGGTCCATGAGGGTATTCACCATCCCACTACTCAGACTTGTCTGACAAGAAAATTTATAAAATTTACTGTTTTAATCCAAATTCAAACACATTACGGTAGTGAGGCCTTATTCCGCGTATTGCACTCGTTGGATATCCTTGGTACTGGATTTGGTCTCCTATTTTCATATTTTTTGCAATGAGTACTTCTTTGTGACTTATTTGGAATATGGCTTAAATTTTGATTCTTACTCTGCTACACCTAGAAACACGTGCACAGCTGAACAAAATTCATGCAACTTGTGTATTTTGGTACTTTGCAGCTGTCTTTAATGGACGTTTGGTACAAGTGTAGCAATCTATCAGCCTATATGAAAATTTAGCATATTTTGAGATCTGCGTTGAAGAGATTCATCAAAGAAGTAAATAATGTGTTCAAAAGCTTGTAACATTAAAATAATCAAACAATTTTATCAGTGGTTTGGTGTTGGAAGAATTTTTATGTGTTCAGTTGTCAAAGTATCTTTGCAAAGCGTACTCTCATTAGATAATTGTATAATTATTCAAAATCGGAATACTAGTATGCATTTTGGGTAAATGTACATATGACAAAATCCCTACAATGAACGATGGAATGATATGGAGTAAATGCACATGAGACAAAGTCTTTACAAATACATGGTGAAATCAACCAATGGAACGCTTTTGTTTTTGTTCTCCATGTTGAAGTCAACATGATGCCTTCAATAATATGATTTAAGCCCTGTCTTGAAGAAGTAAATTAGTTGTTCAACAGCTTTTGACATTTAAATAAACACATTTTATTGGTGGTTTGCTGCAGGAAGAATTATTTTTATGTGTTTGAATGGTCTTATGTTCAGTTGTCAATGTATTTTCGCCAAGCGTACTTCCATTAGTTAAATGTATGATTAACTATTATTTAAATCTTGAAAAAAAAATCGGAATTTGCATGTGGGGTAAATGTACATAGAACAAAATCCCTACAAATACACGCTACAATTAAGCAAACGGAACGCCTTTATTGATGTTCTTCATCTTTTAGCCACAACGAAGTCACAACGAGGCCTTTTACAATGAGCTACATCCATATTCTAAACCCGAAGGATTAACTCCCTCCATCGTAGTTATGTCCTTAGCTATATTTGGTGTTACTGATTATTCGGATTTCGTTTGGTTTTATGCATTTTAAGCATTTTTGAAATTATGGATTTCCTTTGTTTGGGTTCTAGTGCTGCTGATGAGGAATAAATTTCCGAAATGGCCATACAGCTCATTAAAATTGTTGCAGTTGGAGTTAACATAAGTGTTATGGTCTCATGTTCATTTACTCCATATCCTTTCGTAAAATAAAAAATAACCTATATTTTTTGATGGGCTCGTTGACCCTGTTAGATGATTTGAATAATGCAGATGCAAATAATATAACCAATGAAGATATCAATAACTTTGTCTCGAAAATAGGTGCTATTTTTACAGAAACTGCTAAAACTACTCTGGGAACGTATACCCCGAATCCTAACAGAAATAAACGAATAAGGGGAGATAAACAATGGTTTAATATAGATTGTAAATTTGCGAGACAAAATTACAGAAAATTGAAAAGAAGATTTAAAAACTATCCTTCTCAGTATTCGAGGGAACAATACAAAAAATCTGAGAAAGAATACAAGAAACTTTTAGACAAAACTATTACAAATTACAGAAAAGCTATGGGGAAAAAACTAAGCAATTTACGATCTAGAAATACTAAAGAATATTGGAAAATTTTAAATCAAAGAGACTTCTCCAAGCAACCTAATATTTCATTCGAAGAATTGGTTGATTTTTTTAAAAACTTAACTCTGCAGAGGAAAATCCAGAGGATATTCCTTTGATTTTTGAACTTAATGAAACTCATTTAAACGATCTTAACGAAACAATTAATTGTGAAATTTCAGCAGATGAAATTTTAAAATGTATCAAATGTCTCAAAAATAATAAAGCTTGTGGAGATGACCTGATAATTAACGAATATCTGAAAACCACATCAGATTTATTTCTAGAAGTTTACAAACAATTATTTAACCTGATTTTCAAGTCTGGTAAAGTACCAGAATCATGGATATTGGGTACTATTAAACCTTTTTATAAGAATAAAGGGGACCAAAACAATCCCAAAAATTATCGACCGATAACTATTGTCAGTTGTATGGGTAAACTATTTACGGCAATTTTATGTGAAAGATTAACCAAATATTCTGATGAAGTTTCTCTTTTAAATGAAAGTCAATGTGGTTTCCGAAGAGGGTACTCAACAATAGATAGCATGTTTGTATTAAATACTTTTTATGATATTTTAAAAATAAAAAAGAGGAAACTTTACTGTGCTTTTATCGATTTCGAGAAAGCTTTCGATTCTGTATTCAGAGATGCTTTATGGTATAAAATGTTGTTATCAAATATCAATGGCAATATGTATAATGTCATTTTTAATATGTACAGTAATATTAAGTCATGTTTATCATTCAATGGTTTGAAATCCGAATATTTTCCTTGTGAAAAGGGAGTCCGACAAGGTGAAAATCTATCTCCATTTTTATTTTCTCTTTTTTTAAATGACCTGGAATTTTTTTTTGCTAGAGAAAATGTCACAGGCAATCTCAATAGAATTTAAGTTGAAACTTGATGTTTATATTAAACTGTTTATCTTACTGTATGCCGATGACACTGTCCTAATGGCTGAATCAGCCTCAGACTTACAACTTCAATTGGATAAATTCTATGAATATTGCCAATTATGGAAATTAAAAGTAAATGTAGAGAAAACAAAGATAATGATTTTTTCCAAAGGTCGTCAACCTGATAATATCAATTTTACATATAATGGCGCTACAATTGAAATAGTGAAAGAATTTAATTATCTGGGGGTTCTTTTTTCAAAATCTGGTTCTTTTAAATCTTGTAAGAAACATCTTTCAGAGAAAGCTACAAAAGCCATGTATGAAGTAATAAGGAAAGGAAGAACTCATAACTTATCGATAAGCTGTCAGTTGGACTTGTTCGAAAAGTTAGTCAAGCCAATACTTCTATATGGCTGTGAAATTTGGGGGTATGGAAGTAACTCTATATTAGAAAAAGTACAACTAAAATTTTGTAAACTACTGTTACATTTAAGAAATACAACTCCAACATGTATGTTATACGGGGAACTTGGCCGATACCCTATAGAAATCGATATTAAAATTAGAATGGTGTCATTTTGGGCAAATCTTCTGACAGGTAAAGACTCAAAACTTTCATATCAAGCTTATAAGCTTTTGCATAGTATGACTGACAGTGATAATTTTAAATCTGATTGGCTTGAATATATTAAAAATATTTTTAACGAAAGTGGAATGCCATACATATGGAGAAACGAACATTTTTTCAGTACGACATGGCTTAAATTGTCTATTAAAACTTGCCTACAAGATCAATATAAACAAAAATGTTGAAAACAGTCCATCTACCTTAAATTATCGTATTTTCAAAGAAAATTTAGAGTTCGAAAAATATTTTGATATTTAAGAACCTAAAGATATGTATACTTTGTGTAGATTTAGAATGCTTAATCATAAACTTCCGATCGAAACTGGCAGATGGAATAACGTACAACGTGAGAACCGAAAATGTAATTTGTGTGATTTAAATGATCTTGGAGACGAGTTTCATTATATATTTACATGCAAAAAATTTGATAGCAACAGAAAAAACTGTATTGACAGAAAATTTTCTTCTAATCCAAATACTCTTAAATTTAAAAATCTGATGTCTTGTACAAAAAGGTCCACTCTTAAAAAATTATGCTCATTTATAAGAACCATTAACTCCACTCTGGCTGTTTCCTAGGCTTAACAAACACACTCCCGTTTGTATATATTGTAAATAGTATCTATTTTTTATTGTCTTCTATTGTCATTGTTTATGTTGTTATTGTATGTCTGTATGTCTGTATACCATTGTACTGCAAAGGTTTATCAGAATAAAGATATATATATATATATACCCTTGTGAACTCTGTCGAGAAAGCGTGTTCCATATGTCTGTGAACATTATTCAGGGATGATCAAAACAAATTTCTAGCTATGTTTCTTATATACTCTAATATTTATGACCTCAAGATATGACCACATATATGAGCTGACCTGTTTATTAATAGGGTCAATTAGCGACTTCTGAGGCAAAAGTGCAACAATATTTCATCAACAGACTGGCCTTTTTTACCTTTACGTAGAAGTAAAGTTTGCTTCAAGTACCCCTTGATTCTCCCTACCGCTCGCGGTTGCGATAAAGTAAGCATACATGAATTTCAGTTTATTGTCATTGCAGAAATGGAAAATATTCCAGACTATTCTGAATTTGAGGAGATGCAAAAATTCCACACTATTCTGAATTTGAGGAAATGGAAAAAAATCCAGACTATTCTGAATTTGAGGAAATGGAAAAAATTCCAGACTATTCTGAATTTGAGGAAATGGAAAAATTCGAGACTATTCTGAATTTGAGACTATTCTGAATTTGAGGAAATGGAAAAAATCAGGACTATTCTGAATTTGGGGAAATGGAAAAATTCGAGGCTATTCTGAATTTGAGACTATTCTGAATTTGAGGAAATGGAAAAAATCAGGACTATTCTGAATTTGAGGAAATGGAAAAAAAATTCCAAACTATTCTGAATTTGAGGAAATTGAAAAAATTCCATACTATTCTGAATTTGAGGAAAAGGACAAAAATCAGGACTATTCTGAATTTGAGGAAATGGAAAAAATTCCAAACTATTCTGATTTGTTTTCGTTTTTTGTTGTTGATAGTAGACTTATTTTACTTTGATGGACCCTGTCATTCGTTTCTGTATAGTATTAGTGTGGAACATATGCTGTATATTTTTCGTGACTGTATTGTTATGTTACAAAATTCAAAGTAAATTTTGTAATTTATGTAAATGTTAAAGTGACATGGCTTTGTCATATTGTATGCTTTTGTCGAAACTAATTACCTATATGGCAGTTATAATTACATACATACTTTCCTTACACGAAATGTTTTAAATCGTTGTTTTCATTATAAACATTTCTTTCATGATCAAACACCTACATATTTATAACAAATGATTTTTCGTTAATATATACCCAAGTGTACGTGAAAAAGGGATATTGACTTAATGTAAATGGGACAAAATCCATGAAAATACATGATTAGAATACGGAAACAGAACACCGCTTTTTTGTTGTTCTTCATTTCGTAGTAACCACGAGGCCTTCAACATTGTTAAACTGGTACCCCAGCACTGAGTTGAGCAGAAATCACGTGATAGAGGTCAAGCAACGCTACATCCATGTTTCTTTTGGCCTCAAGAAATATAAAATATCGGACAACGTACTCTTACACTGCTATCCGTGCCCGACAAAGGGTCTGAACATTAATGATAAAACATGTAAGTTTGGTGAGAATCGTATCTATTTTGATTGTTTCACAATAAAATTATCATTATACTATAGGCTTATAAGATAATCTTGTATCACTCACCTTTCAGAATGCTTCAAAGCAAATGAAGAAATGCAAATGTTAATATTAAAACCCAATTAATATCTGCCTTTAATTTGCTCTTCAGATTAACTACAAGCAACAACAAATTATTTTTCAAAGCTTTAGAGTGCATGATTAAATTATGATTTAAACACAAGGTCTATTCTTACACCATATCCATTGATCATGAACATTTTGTTTTGTTGTCTAATTGTCTACATCATCATTTGTCCGGCAAAAGAATAACCGATGTTTAAGACTAAAAGACAAGCACATTATATAAACAACTATAGAAATAGAAAAAGAAAATCTTTATTCACCAAAATGGGCCAACATGGGGCATGAGCATGAAAAACTATAGGGGACTCATGAAGTCATTACAACTAACTTTTCAGTAACTTCGTTATTGTATTATATAACAAGATACCGAAGCTACTGTCAATTTATTTTCTGCATATGCGCATTTCGACAACTTATGTCTCATCAGTGCAGATTAAACTAAAACATTTGGAAGTCCATTAACCGAAAAACATGTTATAGCTGATGGCGAACAAATAAATAGAAAAGCCAAAATTCAGCTAATGCCAGTGCTATGTATGAGGGAGATACTCCTTAGATTTTTACAAATTTTGCAAAATTTAGATATTGCAAATTTCAATACAATCGGTTTTCGGGTCAGTGCTGAAGCAATGACTACTGGGTTGGTGAATACCCTCTGGGACTTAAAGTCAACCAGCAGAGGCATCGGACCAGTGGTAATAAATAACAAATACCGAAGCCACTGTCAATTTATTTTCTGCATATTCACATTTCGACAACTTATGTCTCATCAGTGCAGATCAAACCAAAATATCTGGAAGTCCATTAACCAAAAACATGTTAAAGCTGATAGAGAACAAATAACCAAAAGGATCTAAATTGAAAAACCAAAGTTCAGCTAAGGACAGAGCTTTTCTATTAAGATCATTTTGGTTATTTGTTCTCTATCAGCTTTTAAACGTATCTCGGTTTATGGACTTCTAAATGTTTTGGTTTGATATGCACTGAAGAGACATTAATAGTCGAAATGCGCGTATGAAGAAACTAAAATAACAATAATTTCGGTACTGTATTATTTGCGAGGAAAATATTCATAGTAAAATCATGAGGTGTGAGCACTTTAGTATAAATAGATGGTCGGTATAAAATTTTGAAATTGCAAAAAAAAAAAATAAAAATGAATAAATATAATAAATAAAATGCCAAAATTTGAAAGTATGATAGTGTAACCTGTAAACCATATGAGAAATTCTCTAAAGAATAAGAACACCATTCCTGCAATATTATAGAGACGCACGGGAAATCTCATTTTCTTCTGTTACACTTAATTTGGATTCCTGGTTGCTAAAATCTAGTTTCAGCGTTTGCAACCAAATTCTAAGTCATTTCCATTCATTTGTTGATTTTTTTTTATTCACCTACTTTTCTTATTTTACTAACTAAGAAATAATTGTTATTTTGAATTGGTGAGTAATCATCATCCCAAGTCAGGTGTTCTGAGTCGTGGTCTTAGAACACCTGACTTGAGAGGATGGTGAGAAATTTGCTTATTTGATAGCTGAATACCGAATGTTTTTGCAGATGGTGGTTTCACATTTCCCGCAGAACAAGGATGGGGGCATATTATTTGTGTCTGTCTGTCCGCGTTTCTGTGTGCGTAGAATAAAAAAAAGGTAAACGGGGAATGTGTCAAAGACACAACGACCCAAAGGG